>VCAZ01000010.1:4625389-4732889 GCA_005784505.1 Bagarius yarrelli | reverse complement strand
TTGCCCAAGAGATTCCATGTTATAGTTGCTAATGAACAGTAGATAATGGAATAAATAAAAGCTCCATTTTAAAACAGTAGTACTCGTTTATTTCTTGGTAATTGCTCCACATGGGGTTTTAATAAATAATACCGCAACAGAAACGAAATAGCCTCGGTCTCACGCAGCGTAATGAAGAGCCCATGCATTTGCACAGTGAAGCCAAAATCCAAGCAACAAAACCACATCAAAGAGAGAAAGGAAGAAAAAAGTAGTGTTGATCTACAGTAGCTCGGTGTCAGCACAGAATCGCAGAGATACAGATGTGACCGTGTCCCAAATGCAGTGCTGACGAATAGAGAAGCGGTGCCTTTGAGATGGAAATCGCCGGGTGGGAGAGGGTGTTGGAAACAGCATGAAAAATTCAAAAGAACCTTTTGAGTATTGATGGGCCATCGCTGTCAGTGAGAGGACGAACAAGCCTAGAACTAGAGTGTGAAGAAATGAGATTCACAGGCTGAAAATATTATCTGAAAAAAAAAATAAAAAAAAAAAAAAAAAAGAGATAAACGATTTGCCTTTTCCAGATTTGGATGCAAGAACCAGGCAGGGATGTAAATGATGATGAGAAACCGATCCAGACCTAGTAGTTTAAAGGGTAAAGACCGACTGTGGCATGTTTCCTGAATGAAGCGTCAACAATTATAAACTGAATTACAAACTGAAAATGCACCAGTATATGATTATTTCTTATTTTTTAATTTCTTACCTGTAAAAATGACTTGGGGGGGATATATATATATATATACATACTGCTCAAAAAAATAAAGGGAACACTTAAACAACACAATGTAACTCCAAGTCAATCACACTTCTGTGAAATCAAACTGCCCACTTAGGAAGCAACACTGATTGACAATCAATTTCACATGCTGTTGTGCAAATGGAATAGACAACAGGTGGAAATTATAGGCAATTAGCAGGACACCCCCAATAAAGGAGTGGTTCTGCAAGTGGTGACCACAGACCACTTCTCAGTTCCTATGCTTTCTGGCTGATGTTTTGGTCACTTTTGAATGCTGGCGGTGCTTTCACTCTAGTGGTAGCATGAGACGGAGTCTACAACCCACACAAGTGGCTCAGGTAGTGCAGCTCATCCAGGATGGCACATCAATGTGAGCTGTGGCAAGAAGGTTTGCTGTGTCTGTCAGCGTAGTGTCCAGAGCATGGAGGCGCTACCAGGAGGCAGGCCAGTACATCAGGAGACGTGGAGGAGGCTGTAGGAGGGCAACAACCCAGCAGCAGGACCGCTACCTCCGCCTTTGTGCAAGGAGGAACAGGAGGAGCACTGCCAGAGCCCTGCAAAATGACCTCCAGCAGGCCACAAATGTGCATGTGTCTGCTCAAACGGTAAGAAACAGACTCCATGAGGGTGGTATGAGGGCCCGACGTCCACAGGTGGGGGTTGTTTTTACAGCCCAACACCGTGCAGAACGTTTGGCATTTGCCAGAGGACACCAAGATTGGCAAATTTGCCACTGGCGCCCTGTGCTCTTCACAGATAAAAGCAGGTTCACACTGAGCACATGTGACAGACATGACAGAGTCTGGAGACGCCATGGAGAACATTCTGCTGCCTGCAACATCCTCCAGCATGACCGGTTTGGCAGTGGGTCAGTAATGGTGTGGGGTGGCATTTCCTTGGAGGGCCGCACAGCCCTCCATGTGCCAGAGGTAGCCTGACTGCCATTAGGTACCGAGATGAGATCCTCAGACCATTTGTAAGACCATATGCCGGTGCGGTTGCCCCTGGGTTCCTCCTAATGCAAGACAATGCTAGACCTGTGGCTGGAGTGTGTCAGCAGTTCCTGCAAGACGAAGGCATTGATGCTATGGACTGGCCCTCCCGTTCCCCAGACCTGAATCCAATTGAGCACATCTGGGACGTCTCGCTCCATCCACCAATGCCACGTTGCACCACAGACTGTCCAGGAGTTGGCGGATGCTTTAGTCCAGGCCTGGGAGGAGATCCCTCAGGAGACCATCCGCCACCTCATCAGGAGCATGCCCAGGCATTGTAGGGAGGTCATACAGTCACGTGGAGGCCACACACACTACTGAGCCTCATTTTTAAGGCTTGTTTTAAGGACATTACATCAAAGTTGGATCAGCCTGTAGTGTGTTTTTCCACTTCAGTTTTGAGTGTGACTCCAAATCCAGACCTCCATGGGTTAATAAATTTAATTTTCATTGATAATTTTTGTGTGATTTTGTTGTCAGCACATTCAACATTCAAGTATTTAATAAGAATATTTCATTAATTCAGATCTAGGATGTTATTTTAGGGTTCCCTTTATTTTTTGGAGCAGTGTATATGGATGTGTAAAAAATATATATATATATATATATATATATATATATATATAGAGAGAGAGAGAGAGAGAGAGAGATAGAGAGAGAGATAGAGAGAGAGAGAGAGAGAGCTTATACAGTATTGTTAAGCCATGACCTCAGCATAGGCATATTCTAATGTTAAGAAAAGCCATTTAGAGTGATTCTTTTTATTCCCTATAAACACCCATGCCAGTGTAACCCAACACTGCTAAAAAATATCTGTCTGTTGAAATACCTCCAAGGAACATATCCAGCACAGCCAGATCATTCATGCTCTGGAAAAAATACCAGGAATACTTTACCGTAGCAAAAGGTCTGATTGTATTTGTGGCATTTGCCATTCACTCTTATCCAAAGGAACTTTTGGACCATTATCTCTCTTTTGAACTGAGCAGTTGAGGGTTAAGGGCCTTGATCAGGGGGCCAAGCAGAGGCAGCTTGGTGGAACCTATGACCTTATCACCAGTTCAACACCTGAACCACTCTGAGCACTTATTAGTTCCACTTCTTCAACCTGGATGGATTGAAAATGTATAAGTGGATGACTTTACAGATGCTCTTATATTCTCATCACTCAGAGAGGCAGTGCTTTAAATAAATCGCTCATATAGAGACGACTCTGTGCTACATAACTGCATTAACATATTACGTAGCTAACAATAGTAATAAGCTGACAACTATAATGACAGTCAGCTGAAAAAACAAATAACAAATAACATTACAAATAAAAAAATACAGTGATGGATTCTGGGGTGGAGTTTTGGGTAAATAGTTGAAGGGCATCATGGATTTGGATTTGGAGCAAATTTTGACTAGTTTGTAAAGCGAGCGTAATAATTTTTGTTTAAATAAATTAATGCTAATTTAAAATGCACTTTTTTAATGTTTATATTAAAACAAAAAAGGGCATGTATTTATATCCGAGAACAGGCCTGTTCCATTTATAAGCATTAAAGTTATTAGTTCATTAGTATCACATCAGCGAGTCTAACAGTGAATAGTCACGATATGTAAGCCTGGATAATGTAGCGGGAATTATGCTCACAGTAATAAACTAATAGCTTTGGGTCACTCGGAGGCACACAGCTGTTTATAGCCAGGCTGCGAGCAGCATGGAAAGATGCAGTTTTTCTCACTAGTCTGTATAATTAACAGTTGTGTTAAATGATATAGCACGCAGCAGCTGTGCAGCTTGTTGGTTTTTTACTAAGCATATTCAAGATCCTGAGATGTAGCTGTGTAAATGATTATTAATTAGGTCATCTCCCCGCTCTGGTGATATGACCGCAGATCAGAAAGGTTACGTTATGAATTTGAATGAAACCCTGCGTTCATTCATTAGCTTTCAGCATGACACAGCAGAGTCTAGGTTAGTTCATCGTTTTGGCTAAAATGAACGGGTTTCTACCCCGTAATTCCATACATGAAGTTTTTGATCTTGATCCACTCTCAGTGTAGAGAAACCTTTGGCGTTTGCCTGATAAAAGGGAAATCACAAATGTTTGTCAGCGTTTTATTTATGTTTTGCGTATCAGAAAGAACATTTGCTGCTTACTAGCAGATTCCATCCTTGCCTATTAGCCTTTTAGTCAGCGTTATTAGTAGGTTGTAGCAAGCAGAACATTTTATTACTTCTCTCTTAACACTTCATGTTTAAGGTTTTTTGTTGGGGTTTTTTTTTGTGGTACTTTTGCTACTTATCATCTAGCCGCAGCATACTGACCATAAACACTAGCTAGCTTTGACAGCTCAATTCAACACCAGTCAGTAAACGGCAGTCAGATTAGCATTCAGAAAAATATGGAAGAGATTTTTCTATTTATTTTCAAATATTCATAAAAGAGTGCCAGATAAGTGCCACCATGCTGGGGCTTTTTTTGCCTGTACAGAGATATTTAAAGTGAGCTGAAATGATAGAGTTGCTGAGAACCTTGTTGTGAATCTTAAGAACAAATTTCCAACTGATCCAGCTTTTTATTATTATATATATATAGATATATATATATATATATATATATATATATATATATATATTTATATTTTAAAGGGGATTAATTTTTTAACTAGTGCAGTTTAACTACAAGAAACAATTTTTTTTTCTTTTTAATATTTAAAGCCTTTAAAATGTGCAGAATCCACTACTGCTGTATATGACGAGTCATCTCCTCCCGCGGCCTCGTGGACTAGTAAAGTGTACATCGTACTCATACTTCCAGGCAAGAGTAATAGGTCATCCAGAAACATTCACATACTAAGGATTTGGACATACGCGTCTCACATACTCAGTTTCACCTACTATATAGTATGGACGCATGAGATATCGGATGCAGCAAATGCTTAGAAATGCTGACTGACATGGGAGAATGTATAGATGTGTGGATGTGTCTGTTTCCTGATAAGTGCCACCATGCTGGGGCTTTTATTGCCTTTGCAGAAATGTCTAAAGTGGGCTGAAATGATAGAGCTGCGGAGAACTTCGCTGTAAATGTTAAGAACAAATTTCCAACTGGAATGGTGGCAGAGGGAATGGGTTCATCAGGTGGAAGCCCACGGTGAGGTGTCTGAATGAGATTCCGTAAGGAAAACCAGATCTAGCAGCATAACTCTGTCCATGTTTTCGATGTTTCCCATGATATATAGTCAGACTGCTGCACTGTAACTCCCACAACATAATAGCCTCCTTTCATCGTCGATTACTTCAGTGATTTTCTGTGAATTTGTGTCCTAGTTATGTCTTGTGTCTATGCTGCTGCTATTGCAGCAATATTGTTGACTGGGTTATATTTCATATCTCTTCTTCTCCTGTTACAGCAGAAAGCTGGCGTGCCGGAGTTTTCTCTTACTGTCTCGGGGCCAGACCGCTTCACCTGCGTCTCCCAGAGAGACAATGAGATTAGGGATTATTCCTTCCAGGCCTTCCATTTGAGCAGTGTCAACATCTCACTGACGCTTTAGTTAATTTAATTGAAAATAAGCGAGCTCTGCTGCTTCCAGACCTGAGTAATTTCACACTCCCACTGATCCTGTTATTGGCGGATATTTTTAGATATATTTCCTTCCTCCTAAAATACATATATCTATAGGAGGGATGTTATTCCGAATGATTGGACAGTTCCCAGTACTCTTTAACAGCATGCACTGTTTGTTTGTTTGTTTCTCTCTCTCTGTTATAAATGGCTTTCTTACGCTTCTTGCTGGTGGAATCTGTTGTGTTACAACTTTTGTCTAATCAGCCTTGAATCAGTGAGGAGGTCTGAGCAAACATTACATTA
Source organism: Bagarius yarrelli (assembly GCA_005784505.1). Lineage (NCBI taxonomy): Eukaryota > Metazoa > Chordata > Actinopteri > Siluriformes > Sisoridae > Bagarius > Bagarius yarrelli. Next base: position 4,727,244 of record VCAZ01000010.1, on the reverse strand, counting down.
CTTTTGTGTTTTCAATAAAATTCAATTTTATTCTTAAAGAGATTTTAACACGAGCCTTCATCTGAAAGCAGCTTTACAGAAAACAGAATTTCAACTACAGATTACAAATATATAGTCTATTAAATATTAAGTCTATTTTTATTACAGTTCAGGCATCCGGCAGACACCTCTGTCTGTCTGTCTGTCTATCTATCTATCTCTCTCTGCCTTTCTATCTATCATCTATCTCGCTTTCCTTTCTCTTTTCTTTCCTCTCTCTCTCTCTATCTCTCTATCTCTCTCTCTCTATCTTTCTTCTTTCTCTCTATCCCTATCTCTCTCTCTCTTTCTCTCTCTCTTTCTCTCTCTCTTTCTCTCTCTTTCTTTCTCCTCCTCTCCTCCCTCTCCTCCTCTCTCCCCTTTCTTTTTTCCCTCCTCTCTCTCCCCTCTCCCTCCTCCTCTCTGTCTCTTTCTCTCTCTCTTCTCTCTCTCTTTCTCTCTCTCTTTCTCTCTCTTTCTTTCTCTCTTTCTTTCCTTCTTTCTTTCTTTTGCACATTAACTGTGAGCCCAGTGTCACTTACACCAAGGCTTCTGTTTCATTTTGTGTATGGTTACATTAGCCAGTTCAGTGGGGATAAACATGTGGACAGATGTAGATCTGGAGTGACAAGTGAGGAGCGACCACACACACACACACACACACACACACTCGCCATTTCCTGTGACACCTCGAGAATGATCTGACCATCTGGATTTTGAGACTTCTCTTAAATTAAAGTTTGCAGACAGTTTTCTACATTTGGCTGCACAGCTGATGTTCTGAATATGTGAAAGGAAAGCTGGTGAAAGCCAGTTGAATTCAGGCAGTAAACATTAGGTAGCGTGTCAGGGTTTGACGAGTGTAACAAGCACCGCAGAGTTTCACTGCTGACTTGATGACAATCCATCAACTAAAAATAGTGGGCCAGCAGCACTCCTGAGGTTTTTATGCTGATTTCTAAAAAGGGTTATTAATTTAAGGATAAATTTAGAACAGTGTTGTGTAAATCAATTCCATTCGTGTTTGTTTTGTTTTTTTGTGTTTCTTAACATTTTGCTTGATTTTGCAGCCTTTTTTTTATTTTTCTGACATTTTTTTTTTCAGTGAAAACAAAAATAGGTAAAAGCACAATATCTTTCTTTGAAACTAGCAGTGTAGTAATAATTATTAGGTGATCATTGATTCATATAAAAGCTGTATTAATGCATGCTGTGATTATTTCATATCACGCACGCATCTCTCAAGCTTGTTTATCAAAAAAAGTTTTAAAAAATTTCTTTCCAGTGGTAGTTTAAAAAAATTTCTGTTTATTTATCTCATTTATTTAATCTCACACAAGCAAGAGAATATTTCAAGATTCTTAGTTTCACACAAGCAAGAGATTCTTAGATTCGGCAGTTTAGGTGGCGTATCTTATCACGGTCCTGCCGATGTTTAGTGTAACCACACAATTGCAAATGGCATCATTTTATACAATAGTTTAGTATCCAGGAACATCACATAAAGAAAATGACATTTTTTTAGACTAGGCAACTTAACAGTTCGATTATCGATTAAACTTTTGTTGGCGGAAAACCCTAAAGAATGGACAGGGATTGGTTAGGTTAGCTTTAATAGTTGTGTTCGGAACATTGCAGAATTCTGGAGTTATTGATTATTCAAAAAAAAAAAGACACTAAGTAAACAAAACAGTGTGTGTTTAATATGTGTTAAATATAGTTTAGGGTTATAGGAGGCTGGAGGCTCGTGAACCTCCACTTGCACTTTCTTTTCTATTTTCTGCTTTTCACTGTAAAGCCTAATACCTACATACACATGCAGATCTTTGTACCCCCCCCTCTTTCTCTCTCTCTTTTTCTCTTTCTCTCTCGCTCTCTCTCTCTCTTTGTGAATCCAAACTCTGTTCATGTTCCACCTGTCTAGAAGGCTGATTAAAATGATCAATCAATTCAATTAATACGCTCAACAAAATTCGTAACCATCAATTCTCCATCATAGGTTACTCACACCCATCACTATTTTAGACTCTGTATAGGCAGCTGCTCTGTTTAAGTGGGAATCATTTCCTAAAAAAATCACTTTCATTTTCTAAGAGGTGAACCAGCTCTTGTTAATTTGAACATGTATAAAAGCTTCATGTAAATTGTCACTCCTCCTCCTTTTCTTAAGTACTCAAAGTTTTAATTAGTTATTTATGAAAGGTTTCACTGGCGTTGTTGCAAGCTGGGTTATGGCACAGGTTCCGACAAGAAAGTGGTATTTGAGGACTTAACCAAAAGGAGTAGAGCGAGACACACACTGGATACATCATTTTAGTGTGGTTTCGAAATATAGGCATGTCTGGAACGCCACACAACTCATTAAATTAGTGGCTTGGAATGGAACGTCCCCTAAGAAACATTACCGGTAACACACAGTTATTTGTTTCTGAATAATCCGGCTCGGGCCAAACCATGAAAGCTCCTTCCACACAGCAGCTCCTTCCCTCAGGTTTGCTGCCTGTTGCATTCACTTGTAATGTATTATGTAATATTGCACTGCACTGATGGAGCTCTTACATGAACTTTTACATTGCTGACCATCTATAACTTCTAAATTTGCTCCTGCCACACAGCTAAGCTTCAGTGTTTAAAAAAAAGAATTCTTAATTGCATGATTTCCCACTGTGTTCTAAAATGTTATTTTATTTAATTTTTTCACGCAGATGGGATGTTGAAAAATGTGGAGTCTGCTAAACCTGCATATGGTTGTCAGGTGACCATTCAGTCTGAGCAGGAGAAACAGATGATGAAATTCTACCGTCGGGAAGAGAAAAAGGAGAGAAAGCGAGAGAAGCGAGGAGACGACGGCGAAACGGCAGAAGCAGCCTTTTATTTTGACCCGAAGGAACTGAGACTGCAGAGGTAACCATAGGATCTCTTCCTCACTTTCTCGCTGTCTCTTTGTCTTTCTCTGCACTGTCTGCTCCTCCTTTACTATCGAAACAGTATATTTCCACTCAGTGTGTTTATACACTTTATGAAAAAACAGAAGTCTAGATCAGGTGTCCTCATGCTTGGGTTTAAACGGTATGTAGGTGTGGTCATTAGCGCGGTGTATTTCATTGTGCTATCCGAGAAGACACCAAGCCTTTTTCCCTGGAAGGTGTGAGATAACCTGGAAAAATAAACTATTTTCTTCTGCTACACGTCTTTTATATTTACAGCATTTGACACCCCCCCCCCATCCAGAGCGACTTACATTTATCTCATTTATACAACTAAGCAATTGGAGGTTAAGGGCCTTGCTCAGGGGCCCAGCAGTGGTAGCTTAGTGGAGCTGGGAATCAAACCAACAATCTTCAGGTTGGTAGTCCAACACCTTAACCATGAGCCACCACTTCCCTCCACTTCCCTTTTAAACAGATTCACTTACACCAAAAGACAAGTGTAAAGCAACTGAACAGATAAGCAGTTAAACCACAAGAGAGACTTCTTTGTGTGTGAGGCTGTGTGCACACAAGTCTGTGCATGCATGTGTGAGGCTGTGCATGCATTGTCAGACTGTGTGCGAGACGCTGCGTGTCTGCGTGCGTGCGAGACGCTGCGTGTCTGCGTGCGTGCGAGACGCTGCGTGTCTGCGTGCGTGCGAGGCGCTGCGTGTCTGCGTGCGTGCGAGGCGCTGCGTGTCTGCGTGCGTGCGAGGCTCTGCGTGCGTGCGAGGCGCTGCGTGTCTGCGTGCGTGCGAGGCGCTGCGTGTCTGCGTGCGTGCGAGGCGCTGCGTGTCTGCGTGCGTGCGAGGCGCTGCGTGTCTGCGTGCGTGCGAGGCGCTGCGTGTCTGCGTGCAAGACAGGCACTGCGTGCATATAAAGGCCAAGGCAGGTTAAAGGTGTGTTCATTGAGGGCATTAGAAATGTAACCCTTGCAGCTGATTTAGTGTTGATATGATGAGAGGGTTAATGGTGGAATTTCAGTTAGTCACTGCAGTGTTACTGAACTTAATGCACCCATCGATGGGGTAGAAATTGCTACAACAATTGTTCCTACTAACTTACATGATGGCTGGTGCTGCCTGCCCTCTTTTACATTGAGAGCTGCCAATCATAGGAGTGTCTGATTTCAGCCTACTTACCGAGAGAGCCTGGCCCCGAGCTGGGATTTGAACCCGCAGTCTCCATACAATTGAGATAATGCTTTTCTATTCTTACAATGAAGCCAGCTTTTTTAGAAACAAGCTACTTATTCAACCAGCATGAACCGCTGCACTGTTTCACCCGTGCCATGTGTTTGCCCTCATTCAGCAGCAGATCCAGAGCAGGAAGCCGTTCATGCAGTCTGTGCTCTCAGGGTGGGAGGAATAGTATACTCTCTCCCCTGTCAATCACAGCCTCACTAATCCACTCCGAGCATCTCACAGTGCCTGTATGTGAAGGAATGTAAATGATGCACAACCTTTAAAACTGATTTTATTCAGTTACACATAACTGAATGTGTCAAATAGAAATGGACGAGTTTTAAAGAATAATCAAACCTCGAGAAAATTATATGATCAATTGTTGGAGGAAAGCAATTAATACTTTAATTTCAAGAGAAAATCATCTTTTAACAATCATTTCAATATTACTTCTCCTTTGGCCTAAACAAACAAAAAAAAAAGAATGTTGCTGAGCTAAAGCATTATATGTTCAAATGAAACCCAACAACTGTAATCAAACAAAGCACGCTTGACAATTGATTCTTGTTGAGAAATAGGAGGTTGTCATCATGCTCAGGGGGTGGGACCTGAACACAGCCTAGTTAGGTGCTAACTACACCAGCGGCTGTGGAGCTTGTTTAGCATTATCAGTGTGGTTGTTGTGTTGTAGGCACATATACGCTATTGGAATTATTAGAATAATCTTCGTTATGCAATCACACTAATTTTTTTTTTTTCGTTTTAAGAAGAAAACTAATTAGTCCCACGTCATTAGCGCCCCCTGCAGGTAGCTGATTCAAAGTGAAGTCTGTTATAAAGCTTTAAGACCTCGTATCTGTTTTGAAGCACTTGAAAAATGGCAAGTCTGCCATTCCAACCAGCTCCACATATAAGTCGTCTCTCCCGCGGCCTCATAGGATACTCGTCTCGCATACTCAGTTTCATCTACTGTATAGTATGGATACAAAGTATCCCTATTGATAAGTATACTCCATCAAATAACAAATGATCAACTAAATTCTTAACCATTAATTAATGTTAGACGATGGTATATTTCTGAAAAAGCTTAGTACTTTAATTCATCATTTAAGCAATGAGAGTGCACAGATACACGGGATGCTGTGATCTAATGATAAAAAAACAACAACATTTATTTAACTTTAACTTTGAACTTCATTGCAATGGGAATATTGCAATACTTATCAAAATGTCTATGGAGATTAAACACGTTTATTACCAACTTGAAATAAAAACAGTGTCAATATTTAGCACTGCAAGCTAGTCAGGGCAGAATGACCCAAAATCAAAACCTTGAACTTTTTTCCTAATGAAATTAACATCAAATCAACAGTTAAAGGTTCTGAATTCCAGTTTAGATTCCTTTAAATTATCTAAACCGGGGAAGTGGTGGCTCATGGTTACGGTGACTACTAACCTAAAGATTGTAGGTTCTGGTTCTGAACAAGGCCCCCAATTAACCCCCAATTGCTCAGTTGTATAAAAGAGGTAAATGTAAGTCGCTCTGGATAAGGGCGTCTGCCATATGCTGTAAATGTAAGCTCAGAAATTAGTTTGATGATGTGAGACGGTATTCACAAGCACTTAACATTTATTCTTCAACATTTCTTTTTTCTTGAATTCAAGTCAACTTTTTACTGTTTAACTTGCGTCTGCTGTCAAATAACAATTACAACAAAGACTTAAACTTGTTGGTGTTTTATTTAAAGGCATGGGTATGTGGATTAGATCATATTATTTAATGTTAATGACATGTGGTTTACAAATAGAAAAATCTGACTTTTATGGTCTGCACAAAACATTTACTTTCATTTTAAACGTAAAATCTGACAAAGGCTTTGATTTATTGTTGCTAAAGTTACCTCTATGTAGTTTTTTTTTCTTCTGCTGTTTTTTTCTCGCAGTCACATGTACTTCATCTGAAATTTTAGCCCTGTCCTAAATGATTTAGCTCATATCTGCTGAATCGTGTATCGCAACTGACCCCGGCTTTTGCGGCAGATCCTGCTGTTTTGTATACGTCAGTTGTGGTTGTTGTAGTGTTGCTAATTAGATGGTTAATCAGATCAGTTGTATAAATGAGATAAGGTCAATCTGGTAAATGCTTTAAATGTAAGCATAGGTGTGTGAAAAATGTTTTTACGGTGTATAAATTCTAGAAGGGTAATATCTCAAATAATTTCACTAGGACAAAATAAAAAGCTGATGGTTTGATTTTTAAACATGGTCTATTTCATGGATGCTGAACATTTTGAATCTGATTTTCTTATCCAGTGTTAGTGTCTGGTCGCCCCAGGCTTCCCTCAGTCTGTGCTTATTGTGTGGAATAATTTTTTTTAAATCCTGAGAGCTTGTTGCTCGACAAGCTATTGAAAGCTTAGCTTGGATAGATAGCTTAACGTAGATAACTATATTATGAATGACATTAAGTTTAGACCCTTCTGAAGAGTGCAAACACTGTACCTCATGAATATAGGGCTGATAATTGTGATGTCACTTCTGGGCCAGTTACACCGATTTGATTAGAATATCTCTCCTCTTCAAAGTGCACCAGGTTTGGCTGCTCATTAATAACCCTGTGTGTGTCTCCAGAGAGCAGGCCTTGCTGACCGCACGCCGTTCGCCAGTCTTAGGACGTCAGAGAGAATATGAGCGTATTCATTACCCTCATGTGTATGACGCCTATGCTGAAGCCATCAAGACCTCTGCCTTCATCGGAGGCTCCAAGGTAATCTGTTGCTTTAATTGTTGGCGAGGCTGTGAGAATTCCGATTTTAAATCCTCTATAAAGCTCTGAATCTTTCGCGAGTAGATAACTCGGCACCTGGTTTTATTAGCTGCTGCCTTGACGGCTTTATTTTAATTCCTAAAAGGCTCTCTTTCAACAACGACTTACCCAAACACCTTGCTTGCAGAGCTTGTGTTTATTTAAAGCAAATGTCATGAAGAATACAGGTGTGTGTTTGTTTTTTGTGTGGGGGTTTCTTACTTTCGTGTGCGCCTATATATGCATTTTAGTGGTGTGTTCCTGTCTGTGGCTGCGTCCGAAATCTTGGCTTACCACTTTAGTGCAAACTTCTCAAACTGTTAAGAAACTGTGTTTTATGTAGATTATGTTCTATTTACTACGATTTATGCAAAGTAGGAATTAAAAAATTTGAACATTTCATCCATAATGTTGATGGTCACGTTGAAGTTGAGTTTCACTTGGATGATGTTTAAATCCAGTTTCGAAGCAAGTAACAATTTATTCCATAAATTAGGATGAGCTTGCTATTGGCTTGTTGATTGTATTGCTGAATCATGCACACTCCATATCCCAACCAACATCCGTGTGGCAGATATTTTACTATCCGCATCGACCGAAAGCGTTGACCAGGCATTATTATTGAAAGTATTAAATCACTAATTCATTGCAAACTATTGCGATATGCACATTTGCGATATTTCGATAACTCTTATCAGAGCTGGCCGATATTGATCGATAACAATATATGATTTGATATGAAAATTCTTAATGTATTAATATATTCCATATATTCCTGGAAAAATGTTTCCATTTCATTTTTAGCTTCTTTTTGAACACTACCTAGGAAAGTTTTCCATACTACTGTATAAATTCTGACATAAACTTTTTAGGGTTTTCCGCATATATACCATGAAAGTGCGATTTCGGACACAGCCTGTTTTTTTATTTGTGTGTGGGCGTGTTTGTTTTTCTTGTTCCACTGCTTTCACTGTAGTTTATTTGCAGAAGAAAGGGTATAAGATGGCGAGCCAGTCTGACACATGCAGTGGTTTGGAAGCTGATGGCTGCTCCTGGCTGAAGTTAGGGTTTGTCATGGCTGTGCGGAGCTAATGGGTGCTAATGGTTCAGTCTCTTTGCCTGCTGGTAAATTGTTACTGGTTTTGGCTAATGTAGCCTGCTGTTGTACTTGTTTGTTGTTGTTTTTTTGCTACAGATGCTGCTGCCTGAGAACATTGGAAGAGAGAATAATAAGATGTTCGAGCAGGTTGAGATCCCACCCAATGAGCCCATGCCAATCGGCTTCCAGGAGAAGCCTGTCTACATCAGCGAGCTGGATGAGGTATGTGTGTAGTGATTATTATTGTTATTAATTTTTTTATTTTTCTTTATAATTTAATTAACAGATAACTTTGTAGATAATTGCAGAGATAAAATATTAGGCGCCTTATAAGTGCCACTCTGAAACTCTCAGTTTAGGTGTGACACTCGTGTGAAAAGTGACTTGCCCGTGTATAATTTAGGATAAAGGTATTTGTGTTCTTCTGCTTCTCTTACCCCTTAGTTCTGTACTTTTTGCACTGGCACTGGTAAAGGAGTCTTTAAGTGACTGGCATGGTACCTGCACACCCCAGAATTTTGAGATAATACTGGATGTTCTATTTGTTTGTCTGAGGAATGACAGTAAATTGAATGCTAGAAAAACTGTAAACAGAACATTTCCTGCACTCTGTTAGGTCAGTTGGGGCTTAACATCCATCATCAGGTTACATTTACATTTACAGCATTTGGCAGACGCCCTTATCCAGAGCGACTTACATTTATCTCAGTTGGGGGTTAAGGGCCTTGCTCGGGGGCCCAACAGTGGTTGCTTGGTGGTGCTGAGAATCGAACCCGGGTTTTTCTTTGTATCAGTCCAACCACTACTAGCCCCCACTTCTTCTTAAAAGCTGGTAGTCTGGTATATAGGTAGGCCTGTAAATTATATACAGCCTGTAAATTATATACAGCACACTTTTGTTATAAATTTGTACTATTCTGCACACTTTGTTATAAATTGTGTGTACACTGAAATTTTTCCACAAGAATAATACTGCCATTTTAGAATTTTCCACAAATTATAAATTGATGGATGCGTCTAAACAGGACTAAGCAGGGCTACCAGACAATGATGCTGGAGACTCCTACAATGTCTAAAACTCTTATTCTAGCATTATAACACAGTGAGGCTTGTGCAATACATTGCGTGTGTTTGATGTCATTTGGCATAAACTGCAAAAAGGTGTTTACTTCCTACCTTATTTGGGCCACAATTTATGCCTCTGCTTATGTCTGTGTCTGAGTAAGTGATGCCCTTATGGCTCTTTTTCTTTTTTCTTATTCTAATGACCGGCTTTCTTTCAGGGTTCAGTTCTCTGAACTATGGTGTGTGACGCAACAATCTGTGAATTAGGAGCTTCGAATGGACTAATTAGTCCTGCCTTTTTTCCATGCTAGTTGTTTTTGTGCTGTTTGCCGGTCTAGGCTCAGGTGCATGTGTTTGTGAGAGACAGAAGAGAGATGCAGGTCACCACACAGGCTGTCAGATACAATCTGCATTCCAAACAGAGCCTCAGCCATGAAATCCAGCAATTCCCTGTGTGAACATTAGTCACCCACCTGTATGAGCAGACAAACACTCCTAGCTGTGGCAATATGCAAGGGCAGCGCTGACACTTCAAAACGGCTTTTTTTTTTTGTTTGTTTTTGCTTTTTTTTTTTTTTTTTTAGTTAAAACAGCGGTCAGAACAAACACGTGCAGTTTCCTAGCAAAAGTTACAAAATAAAGTTTTCTAGCCTCCATATTTAAAAACAGTAAGAATTAATTTTACTTCATTAGTTTCAGTTAGTTCATCTTCTCAGCTTAGATTTTCATTGCTATGATACTGAGAGTTTGTGGAGTAGTAAAAACACATCAAGTCACACATCACTGAGATTTGTGGAGCGCGCTTCCTCTCTTGCAGCGCGTTATAATATCCTCCTCCTTGACGCAAGAAATAAAAGTTTATATATCCTCCTTGACGCAAGAAATCATTGGTTTTTTTTTTTGGGTTTATATATCCTCCTTGAAAACAAGAAATAAAATTCTTTAATTCAAATTTTTAATTCAAAATTTTTAATTCACATTTTAGTGTCATTTTCAATTGACCACATGTCCGCTGTAGTGCCACAGGACCATTAAAGTTTAAAAAGATAGCTCTGTCCAAAAATCAGCTTGTTCCTACGGTGGCCGTTTTGTATGCAAAGTGAAGACTAGTTCCTAAAATCCCAGCCAATCAAATCGCACATAGAACTCCCAGAATGTCCTCTACACATTACAGCAGAAGTTGAGTAGCTCAACAAATGTATCATGTTTATTACATAGGACAGAAGACAATGGGCTGCGGATCAGGAGGATAGATTATATTATATTTATCTCCTTCATATATGCAGTTTTGAATATTATTATTATTATTTTTTTTTAGCCTATAATAACATTCTGGAAATTCTGTCACTGGAAACACTGGATTGTGGAGCTCGGCTATGGGAATTTTATAATCCAGCCACAGTAATATTCGCCACATGCTAATGCTTGTTGAGAAGGTCTGTGGCGCAGTCGTCGTTCCAGTTCATCTCAAAAGTCCGTTCAGTAGGACTGTGCAGAACATTGGAGTTCTTCCACACCAATCAGAAAAATGGCTTTATCTGTTTTGCAACATGGACTTTTGCTGCATAGAAAACAAAAAAATAATTTGATCCGCTGTTTGCCCACAGAAGAGAAATGATCGGTCTATAATTTTAATGATGAGTTTATTATAACTGTGAGAGGCAGACTAGCCCAGAAATTAGCCTAGAACTTCAAGGAGGCATCTCGTCAATGATCTTAAGGCAGTTGGAACCGAAGTCACTAATAAAACAATTGGTAACCCACTACACCGTGGAGGAACCGACATCCTGAAGCACCTGCGCAAAATCAGTAGGGGATCACATTTTTTTCCTCACTGTAAATGGTCTAGTTCGATAGTCGGAATCTGTTAGCAAGTCTTAAAGCTACGGTTTTAAGCATATCATATACATGAATAACATGTTTTTATTACAAATTTTAACTTTTGTAAATAGTACAGGCTGCCGAACATTTGTGCAGAATGCAGTTTAGAATCAGTTCACCAGCTATATGTTCTATCAGTTAGGTTGCTGCTTTTAGCACTAGTTCAGGTTTTTGTGCTTGTATTTTGCAAATTCTAGCTTTTTCTTAGTCCCGCATAGCCATACCTTCAGACTGACATCTAAAAGTGAGACTAGCTTTTTCTCTTGTCCTGTCTGTCCAGTATTGCTTGTCAAATTTCTGCCCATTCCTCTAAACATCTGCTATAATTTATTTCACACAATTTCTTGTTCAAATTCCAGCTGGAGAATGCCAATGTTTTTTCCTTTGGGCTGTTTCAATGGTTTAGTCTTTCAGTACGTCCCCAAAAGTTATAATTTTGCTTTAAAACACCATTTTTTTAAGAACTTTGTTTCAGGCCTTATCGGGCTGTCCGGGAGTGACCAAGCAGACAGTGCTGAGAAAGCCCTCAAGCTGATAATTATAAACACCCCCCCCCCCCCTCCATTAGAGTTCAAATCAACAAATCCTACATGTCAAAAAAAGGGTAAAATAGAATAAAACAAGGCAGTTTATTGTAAACGACAGAAAACTGACCCTTTTATAATTTGACTCCAGATCCGATTCGCCCTTATACCCAACATGCCTGATTGAAGAACAACTACTTTTGCATTCTGAACAGTGAAGAACCTACAACATGTATTTACTGTGCAACAAATGTGATAGTACCATAAATACATTAATGGACCTTCACAGTTCAAGAACTTTAATCATCCAAGCAGAAGTCGTCCACCAAATACTTGGTATTTAGAAGAACTCCCTTCAAATGTTACAGGAAAAGCCTGCAATTCTTATTGAAGAACCTTATACAACTGTTGATGCTAATGAAATGTTGTAATGTTATTACTGTAATACTAAAAGAATCCACAAAATTTCCCAAGATCAATAACAATAGCCCAGCCTTTTTTACACACAAAGCCCAAACCAGCTGCTGAAGTCCACCATTTGATTCTAAAGGAAGAATAAAATGCAGTGTTTGCCAACATGAATATTTAGCTTCTTTTTAAGCAGTGCAAATGTTCTGTTTTACTGCAGCGCAATCTCAAAAAAGCGGCTTCAGCCCTCATCTTAGTAATGCGGAAGTCGTTTCTAGCAGAGTGACAAAAAGACAAATCACGCCTGAAACCAAATTCTTGCTTAGGTTTCAGCAGTATATACTTATGCTTTTGAGAAGCTTTATCCTGGCGCTGATGTATTCGCCTGCAGCCTAAGCAAATTTGCTTTCTCTTCTTTTTGGGCCTGATGAAGATTGATACCGAGGCCCTTAAGCTGAGTTCTGCAAATTAACACGAGAAGCAGCAGCTCTGTTCATTTAGCCGAGCTCCTGCAACTCTAAAACAAAGTGCCTTGTTCTACTAAAGTGCCACAGCGGAGCAGCTAATAAGTCTTTACATGCTATTAGATGCTTTTTTGAAAGACGGACTAGAGAAGCTTCTCTGTTGTTCTTTTAAAGCGTAGTGTGATTGTCATTTATTGAAAGCTGTAATAGGCAACGGGGAAAGAGTGGCTGGGTGTGCCTTTTAATAGCTCTGTGTTACATTAAAAGTGAGAATTTATTAGAGCTCCTTTTTAACTAATGAATCACATGGCCTACCATCCCCTCATCACACCACTAAAAGCCTTTTTAATTTTGGTGAATAAATATGTGGAAGAGCTTCTTCAGGTAATGATGGCGAATTCAGTGTTTTAATACAGATACGCATGCATGCACCTGGGCCAAGTGGTTTTTTTTTCTTTTGTAGTTAATTTAGCATTGAGATTTGTTTTTTTTAATCAGTCTGTTTATATGTATTTATACTTGTTAAATATTCCTTCTTTTATTTACATTTACATTTGTAGCATTTGGCAGACGCCCTTATCCAGAGCGACTTACCTTTATTTTCTCTATACAACTGAGCAATTGGGGGTTAAGGGCCTTGCTCAGGGGTCCCACACTGATAACCTGGTGGCGCTGGAAATCGAACCCTGATCTGCCAATTAGCAGTTCAACTCTTCAACCACCAGACTACCACTTCCCAACCCTTTCCTCGCCCTGATTTGCAGATGCAAACAGCCTTAAATGAAGTAACTCTTTGTGTGATTCTCACTATGCTCACATTACATTAGGTAACTATGTGGATGTGAATATATATAACACCATATGTGCCCTTTGTGAGATAATAATAATGAGGATTTCTTTCAGCTACACGGACACAGGCAGTCTGATCCGCTCCAGGGCTTCTTGGCCTTCGCCTGCCCTAATGAAGTTTAATGACCTTAATGCATTTCCAGGAGCGCATATAAATGTTGTAAACGACTGGATGCCATTTAAAACCTTGCACATCAGGAGCGTTCACTGCCTCTCCTTTTGTATCAGTAACAAGAGTCATTAACTCCAACGACGTCTGCAGCTTTTACAGTGAAATGAGCACAAAGCGCTCCTTCAGTCCACTCGCATGGCCCGCAAATAGACGTGCATGCTTCAGGAGCCCTCTAGAGCTCTCTTTAAGACTCCTGTAGCAGTCAGAACCAGCTAAACATGACCAAAGGATGGCAGACTGCCAGTGTGTGTAGGCTGATGTTGGCACGATGAAGCAAAGCAAAAACACATCCATGATTAATCTCGCCTGATTGCCTTTTCGAATCCTTTTTTTATTTACGTGTGTGTGTGTGTGTGTGTGTGCGTGCGCATGTGATATTTATCCAGAAGCCAGTTGTATAAGAATAGCATGTTAATCTGGCACATCGATTAATAAATGCACTGCATCATACCGAAGTATACTGCTTTATTTTACACAGATCGCTTTCCTGTCATTGGAGAGTTAAATGCTACACTTCTTTTCTTCCATCTCATAGGATGCACAAAAGAGATATCTGGATGAATTCTATATACAAACACCAAAATGTTTCAGTTTATTAGCAAAAAACCCTGATTTTTTTTTTTGTTGGTAGCAGTGTCACTTTATTGATAAACATTACTATAGCAACCAGTAGCCGGAACACATACTAAACATAACTTAATAGTACGTTGACTGGCAATTTTTCAAGGATAAAGTCTTTGTATTTGTCTCTCTGTATAAACTTCGGGTATAAAAGATAAACTTCGGGTTAAAACTAATACAATATATTTTAAATGATAAGTAAAGTTAAAACTAGTTTAAGTGATGCTTAAGTTTAAGGTTCCAGGTCTAACCATGTCAGCTAGTTTTTTTTAAAGAACTGTATGTTCTAGTCATAGTCTTCATGTTATATAAATAAAAGTATCTGCTACACTGGTGTTTAGTATTTTACACATTGTATTCAGTAGAAGCAGCTTCAACTTCGAATCTTCTTTGGTACGTTTCTACAAGCTTTCCACACCAGATTTACACATGAGCAAGCAGATTATATGGAGGGAGTGGGTGAGTCAGACCTCACCACAGATCCCACCACTACCTTTACGGAGTGTCAGTCTGGGCTTTGGCTTGTCCACCCATGGACATCTAAAGATTTGTCCTAAAGCCACCTTAGCATTGATGTGGCTGTACTGGATAGCACTAAAGCTGAAAGGTGAAATATTGCGCTATACTGGGCTTGTAATGTATGGTTCTCTAAAGCAGAAACCTCTCCTTCTTTCCTTCTTTCAGACCACTACCTCTGACCCTCGGATTTTGCCACCGACCTACTTTACCATATGACTTTTTTTCTCCGGAGTGGTCTGTCCATTAAGACATTTCATTATAAAAGTCTGATTGATGGAGTATTTCTGGAATAAATATTTCTCCAATATATTACTCTATTTTAGGATTTATAGAGTTCTGTCCAATGCCTACTTTTTTTAATAACTTCCTGCCCTAGGTCTTTTTAACCTGGCAGCTGAGTTTGTCTGCTTTGATGGTTCCAAACATTTTTCCCCTATGGGCACCACTGGATCCGTTTAGAGCTTTAGAAATGCTTTTCCCTGGACTGAAGTTTCCCTTATATAGCATATATATATATGCGAGTATGCAAGCAAAGAAGTATGTCCAGATCATTAGTATGCAATATAACAGTAGGTAGAAATTTCCCAATAAAAGTATGTTTAACTACTTAAGGAAAAAAAAAAACATTTGAGATTAAATTGCACTTGATTACCATTACATTTACATTTTGTGCTGCAGTGATAATGTACAATATCAACATGGCGGCTGTAGTATGTTAGAATTTTATTCATACATACGTATTAACTCAAATGGAGTAGCGCGGTAGGTCGATTGTGATTCTGGACGCAGCATGTGACTCGTGACACAGTATACACAGGGGGTTGACTTTCTAAAAAGGTTTAATCAGTAGAATTTGCCGCAGCCGGACTCCAGGCCAAAACTAGACTTCTTTAAATAATAAAAGCAAACAGAAGATACCTGTGCTCCATTTGAAATGCCTTAGCCTTAGTGTCTGAATCCTTATTTCTGTAAAAGTTATTAACCAACAATCCCAAACCAGTTGTTTATGGCTTAGTCTGTGTAAATGACATGCAAAAAAAGGTCTATTTTAGATCAAGTATAAAACAACTACTTTGCTGAAAGAAACTTCTCTTAAAACACATGCCATCTTTCTGAGCTGCTGCATCACAGTACGGTGTAACACGTCTGGAGAAAACCTGCATAAATGGATGCACACGTTTGGCGCTATGATTGGCAGAAAGGAGAGCCCGGGTCACGATTAGCCATGTTTCCTGACTTTTGACACACTGTTGCCCACTTTGCCTTTAAAAGAATATAGTAACCCAATTGATTATCAATTTTTCAGAGAATGTTACTGCCCTGAAAACATTCCAAAATAAATTTAACATCTTTCTGTCCACTTGTCCGTCCTATGAAGCTGGTAATCTGAACCCTTGGCTGCTGTAGGCTGCTGGCTGTAGGCTGCTGGCTGCTGTAGGATTCCCTGAAGCCTGCTATAGCCAAAGGGTACCCTGCTTTATGGTACACTGTGCAACAACCATTTTGTGATATTTCTGATAAATTTATTGCAGATTAAGAGCAGACTTTATTTTTTATTCTCTGATATCTAAGCCACTTCTCTTTTTTGCTGATACCTCTCTAATTCTGTTGCTAGAGTTCGGATGTTTTTTGTTTTCCCCCTTTGCCTCACTAGATAATACAGGCGTAATCGTTAGAATAATGATACAAAAAGCTCCAGCTAGTAGCTGCATGGCTGCAAAATTCTCCGCTCAGCATTACAGTTGGGTGAATTATTCCTGGAATGGAAGTAGATGTCAGATGTGAGCTATTTTGATGTACTGATGATCAGTCAGATCCAGCTGTGGCATTGTTGGTGTAAAAGCATGCAAAAAGAAAAGAGAAAAACGCAAAGAAAAGAGCATGAACTCCAATTTCATCAGACTTAAGAAGTAGCGGGAAGCCACTTAATAATGAGCGGCTCTTCCCAAATGATCCAAGCTGAGGAACAGCATGCTTGTTATTGGATACTTCTAAGGATGCTTGGAGTGCAGTTAGTTTGAATCGAACGCTCTTTATATAACTGCTTAAAATCCCATATATGGAATGAATTCAGATGTAGATGATTTATAATAAATTGACATTGCAGACATTTGCCAGGTGTTCTTTTTCCAGAGTGACTTACATTTATCTAAATTATTTTGATCGAACTCAGCGGCTAAGGGTTAAGAGTCTTGCGTAGGGGCCAGACAGTCTGTAACACCTAAAACACTGCTTAAATGCATATATGACAAACAAATTAGAGTTAATTTGAAACCTTAGTTAGTTAGATTAGTAAGTCAAAAATCTAAGCTATTACTAGCATTAGTTTAAGACATGCTAAGGAGAGTGTTGTTCATTTTGCAGCATCCCATTTACATTACTTACATTTACATTTCTGGGATTTTGCAGATGCCCTTATTCAGAGCGACTTACATTTATCTCTCAACTGAGCAATTTAGGGGTTAAGGGTCTTGCTCAGGGGGTTAGCAGTGCAACTTGGTGCTGGGAATCAAACCCTGATCTTCCAACTAGCAGTTCAACACCTTATCCACTGTACTACCACTTCCCACATTACGCTCACAATATTCAAGAACAGTGTGTCGACTACAGTATAACATGCAGATTGTCATATAAGTCTGTCTTAAGTTGAGCAGTATGTCCCCTTTTCGGTGGCCTAGTGACTAACTCGGTACACAAAACCTGGTGTGATGAGCACGAATCTGTATTCTAATGTATCTAATTCACTGCTCCTGATTAATCAGACTCATGCAAACTCATTATTAGTGCTTTTACTTTGCTTTTCTTTTTATACCATCTCCAGTCCTCACTGGGTCATGTTGTGATAATTGCTCTCTTTGGCTAAAGGCACACACGACAGCTTCCCCGTTAACCCGGTTTCTCTTTTCCAGGCTGCTTAGGCGCACTGTGAGTTTTCCCTGTAATTGTTTCCCTGATTGCTTTAAGAAATTAGAAAGATTTTAACCCTTCTTTGTTTTTTCCCTCGGTGCTTCATTGTTGAGTGGGGGATAAGGGGTGTGAATCATTAAATTCCATCAACATATATTTATATCTCCACGAACACCTTAGCGTGACATTCATTTTCCAAGTCAAGCCTGACAGGAAGCGTGTGTTAATAATATTTCTAACTGGTGTGTTCTTTAATCCAGTATATTGCTGTTATACAGAAGCTGTGCATCACAGGCTAATAGACAATAATGCGTAATTCTTGGGTGGTTGCTGGTTGCTGCACTGTTCTGGTTTGGATTGCGGTTCTGCTTGGACAATCGCCTGACGATGGCGTGATAAATTACTCCTCTCTTCCCCCCGCTTTTCACCTCGCTTCCTCACTTCCTGCAGTTCTGCTGAGGGGAAATGAATGGACCTCCTGTTTGCTGCATCTGCATCTCCCAGCTTGTTAGATATGGTGCATCTGCTGTCTAGGCCTGTGTTTTTTCCTGTGTGTGTGTGTGTTTATATTTCAGTAAAAAATTGAGTCAGTTTAAATTGTGTGTGTGTGTGTGTGTGTGTGTGTGTCACTCAAGCAGGTCATTTAGTGCTGTGTGGGCTTGAGGCAAGCAGATAAGCTGTTCGCTAAAACTGGCAATTAAAACTTGATCAAGTCGTCAATTGAAATGGAATGAAACGGAACCGAAAAGTAATTAAAAGGATCTCACACAAATGACAACAATTGTATCTCTTGGTTTTTCTATTACCAAATTTAATTATTTAGCAGCCGCTTATACATGGAAGGCCACTCTCTGTTTTATACCCTGATTCGCATATGCACCATATACACACTGTTTAGTTAAGGACCCATCTTACATGTACTGTGTGTGTGTGTGTATGTGCGTTTTAATTCCTTCTTCACAGTTCTAAAACTAGGGTAATTAGAGGGAAAAGACAGAGGAGATTGGGGTATTTGAGAATTGTTGTAAAATCTCTGCAAGGCTCTATGAGGGTCCAATTAGTGTGTTTAAAGTCACTAGTGAATTGATGGTGTATTCCCTCTTCTCCCAGTAAGCACATATGGCCCAATGGCTGAGCATCCACACTGTTAATTAGACTGTCAGGTTGTGTTGGACTCACAAAAGACCAGAAGGAAACCAAAGTCACTGTCTCACACTCACACACCGACATACACAGGTGAGCTTTATATAGGTCACTAAGTGATAGCAGGACAATGGCATCGCTAGCAAAGTCTAGTCATTTGTTAGATCAGGATTCAACATAGTACTTTTCTCTGGGGTGGGGGTTTAATCTTTTATCTGTGTCTTAAGTGCTATTAAGATCACTAATATATACTATAATAACATATACTACATAATATATACTATATGCATTGGCATTTGCACAATCTATACAATCTATACTATATCTATCTATATCAATCTATACAGTACTTTGTACTACCTATTATTATGCATCTTGCACAATCTATAACTATCTATTGTTACACCTCTATACTCTATCCATATACCTCTGTACATTATTTACCCCCACCTCTGTAACTATCAACCCCATACCCTATTTATTACACTGATATTTATTGTAAATAAGCCACTTATGCACTTCTGGTTAGATGCTAACTGCATTTCATTGGCTCTGTACATGTACCTTGCACAATGACAATAAAGTTGAATCTAATCTAATCTAATGTAATCTAATCATTTTTATCATCATTTTTATTATGAAAACAGCCAAAATTAGAGTGAGGAATGGACAAGAAGTGTTCTCTTTAGGAACAAGGGTGATGTCCAGAGTTGCAACAACTACAGAGGCAAAAAATTGATGAGTCATACAATAAAGGTATGGGAAAGAGTAGTGGAAGCTAGGTTAAGGAGGGTAGTAGATAGTTGTAAGCAGCAGTATGGCTTTATGCCCAGAAAGAGCACTACAAATGCAATCTTTGCTCTGAGAATGCTGATGGAGAAGTACAGAGATGGTCGTAGAGATCAGCATTGTGTTTTTGTAGACCTGGAGAAAGCATATGACAGGGTACCAAGAGAAGAGCTGTGGTATTCGATGAGGAAATCAGGAATAGCAGAGAAGTATGTTAGGGTGGTTCAGGATATGTATGAGGGAAGCAGGACAGTGGTGAGGTGTGCAGTAGGGAGTGGGACTGTATCAGGGATCAGCTCTGAGCCCCTTCTTGTTTACTGTGGTAATTGATCGGTTGACAGACGAAGTCAGACAGAAATTTCCTTGGACAATGATGTTTGCAGGTGACATTTTGATCTGTAATGAGAGCAAGGAGCAGGTGGAGGAAAACCTAAAGAGGTGGCAAGATATAGTACGTGTGTTTGAATGAAAGGGAGGGAAGTGGAACAGTGAGATTACAGGGTGAAGAGGTAAAGAAGGTACAGGAGTTTAACTACTTGGGGTCAATAGTCCAGAGCAATGGAGAAGGTGTGAAAGAGGTAAAGAAGCGAGTACAGGCAGGTTGGAATGGGTGGAGAAACGTGTCAGGAGTGACAGAAGAATATCAGCTAGAATCAAGGGAAAGGTGTACAAGACAGTGGTGAGACCAGCTATGATGTATGGTTTAAAGATGTGAAAGCTATGATGTATAGTGGCGCTGAGGTAGAAACAGTGGGCAGAGCTGGAAGTAGCAGAACTGAAGATGTTGACGTTTTCTTTGGGAGTGACGAGGTTGGTAACGAGTTCATTAGGGCACGGCTCATAAAAGGTAACGGCCAAAAGGAGAAGAAGAAAAAACAGCTGAAATTAAAAAATAAAATTTTTGAAAGCTCACAAGTTGATTTTTAAAGCTGCGTCACTTGTCCTTTTAGCAACAAAGAAAACAAGCATTTATTTTATACTTGGCCTTTATTTTGAAGGCATTCTATTTGATCCTGCATTAAATTCAAAAATTAAACACACTTTTAACCCCACCTAAGCAATATTGCTATTGCAAAACAATGTTATTGTTCCTTCACTGGAAATTCAAACCACATGCTTTCCTTACTTTGGGGGCAAACAGATGTTATCAGGCACACTTGATTCTCACACAAGGGCATCTGATCAAGCGGCTGGTAAGCACTGTGATTACCTTCTTGCACCAGCCTGCAGTGGGTCAAGCTGTGTGAAGGGCTGGACAGGGTTCATGTGGTGTACTTTTGTCAGGTACAGTAAATGTGTGCGATGAAGGATTATTTGTACGGTAGAGATCGTTTTTCCTGTGCCAGTTTGTCTTTATTGTCTAAGGCAAAGTCTGCATATATTAGCATAATTATCCAGATGTGTCTGAAAGAAGAGGAAACAGAGGAAGGGGTAAGAAAACTGAAACATTTTTTTCCAAGATCGCAGCATAATACTCTGCTGAAGTTCCTCTATGAAAATATTTTAGCAGTGGCAAGTCAGTATTTGCAACATGCTTGCATTACCTCAAGGTGAACATTTGGGGCATGCATACATTTGCATGCATTAGCATGTTTAAGGAAGGCTTAGTGCGTTGTTTCAGGAAGGCTAGGACCTGAGAAAATAATTGCGTTGTTTACACAGGAAGTGTATTCACAGACAGACTTTAAGGATTGCTGGATCTCCAGAGGCTGATAAATCAAACCTGTTTAGGAAGACCATGAAATGTCTGCTGCTGAGAGCGGTTTTTCAGAAATTCATGACAAACTGAGTGCAGCCTTGCTGACTTTTGATACATTTTTTTGACTAAAACAAAAAAAAAAATCAGGTATGGCACAAATGTCCAAAATGCAGAGTGATGCAGAGTTTGGTTAAAAATGGATTAGTAGGTTTAATGAATTTTGTTCAGTATTTTGTGGCTTGAGTTATACACTTATAATGGTGTTGGAGTGACCACATAAGCTGGTTCTGTGTCTCTTAATCTTCCAAAGCAGCCACTGAGGACAACATACTAACTCCACCTTCCTTTGTATATGATGGCACCTATCTACAAATCTTAATTGTTAGAAAAATAATTGTCTTAATACACAGATTTATTTTAAAGTGCTGCTCTTTTGGTCATTGTTATGAATTATTGTTCACAGATGTAATGATATTTACAAATAACAATAAAACCTGGGAATTCCAGCTGGGAACAATCAATAATTCTGTTAATGATATGACTTGAAAATCTATCGCTCGGGCTTCAACTCAAGAGATTGCAAAATTTTACCACTTCAAATACCACGTTCTTTGAAAAATTGATTTGCCTTATTCAAAATAATCAGATAAACGAGGGCCCATGTTTGTTTTTTCTTTTTTTTAATAATCATTCTTTCCTCTCATGCTGCTGCACAGGTGATGATGAGTACTTGACAGTGTGCTTATCTAGATGAAAATGCTTTTCTTTACAATGTTGAAGCAGACCACATCAGTGCTCCCCAACAGACTCAACCTCAACGGCCCAGCTTGTCTCCCCTTCTTCCTCACACTCGTCAGCTTTCCTGTAACACTTACGAATATTAAAACCTTTTTTTGAGTGTCTGTTTCTGATGAGAGAGGAGCCATGAAAAAAAAGACAGATTTTTAATGAATTCTTAAATAAATGACAGTGCCCTCCTGCTAGGTTGACCAGCTAGTGAAAGAGAAATGTGCGACGGGGACAGCGAGGGGGGGGGGGGGGGCGGTTTAGGAAAAATATTTAATTGTGATTTTTCTGACTGATATTGCAGTTGCGATTTAGGATTGCGATTCAGTCTTCCAGCACACATTTTTATAGATTTCTTAATTCCTTGTAGTCCAGCAGATGCAGTTTGCCTTTCCACCAAATAGAGAGTTAGCTTTTTGCTGCTATTATGCAGTCAGTGCTGCCTAAATGCATTTTAGTGGATATATTATTCCAGCATTTATTGATTTTTAAAACAATATCCACTAAACAAAATGTGTATTTCTTCTAGTGCAAATCACTTTTTATCAATAAAGTAGGTAGTCTAGCTGTGTTATCAGTAGTTCTGCACAAGTCTTTAGCTCGAAGTCAGCACTAATATAGTGCATAGTGAAACTAAGATACAGTTGTAGTGTAATATTCCGCCGGAGCAAGGGTCTAAGATGGAGCAAGCGAGTCTGAGACGGACACAGAGACGGAGCGAGCGAGTCCGAGACGGACACAGAGACGGACAGAGCACTGCATAGTAGTTTACATTGTTTTATATATAGTGAATTAAACAGACTTTAAAATGCCTCCATCCTAACATGTTCTCTTTGAGTTAAAAATGTTTATGTAGACAGTTTTGTGAGGATGTCCCTACGGTTTCACTGCGGAATGATGAGTTATTAATTACAAATGTTATTGCTCTGGGTCAGTGTTGGTCTCAGTCTACTCTCAGATTTTAAGGAGCAGCGCACATTGAGAAATATTTTTAAAAGGCTTTTCTCTATTTATATCCTACTTCATGTTTAAAGATTAAAGGCCGTCATCTTCAGTGCGTTGTCATAGTGAAGCCAGTCAAAGGAGGAGGTTTGACTGACAGGTCCTGACACCACTCGCAGCTAACCCCTCCTCCACAGACTCGATGACTTTTCGATCCTCTATCATTTACTGCATCACTGAATGTTTCTAAGAGGCTCACAGGAAAAATGCCAGCTGGAATTTGATTGGTCCAACACAAGCCGTGGACATATTGCGGCGTACACCACTGTCACTTTTGGCTTGGGTTGAATTGGAATGAAAGTTTCGACTGTTTTCTTGTGTGGCTGATTTGTTTGCTAGTCAAGACTGGAGATGATGTTTGCTGTGAATAGAAGTGGAGAGTTAGCTGGTCTCAGCCAGTAATATCCAGATAGAAGTCTAATTGGCTTTGGACTCGTGCTGCGGTACTTGTGTTTTGGCTGCTGTGAGATCTTGGCCTGTTGCTTTCTCCCTCTCACCATATGCGTCTCTCGCATGTAGCTGCCCTCCAGCTGGTGTAGCATGAAATAAATAAGTTAAAGATATGGAAAAGTTTCCAAGTCTCCAGAATGTTTATTTTTGCCTGAATGTCAGATCGATTGATTGAACCGTACCGTCTAATGTAACTGCTCAATATGGCGTTTAGCTTATCCAAAAATAACACACAGCGTGTGTATTTTTATGGCAGCATGGTTGCATAGCATGTTTTGCAGACTTCTAACAGCAGGGTCCTAGGACTGACCTGGTGTTACTGTCTGCATGTAGGTTTACATGCTCTCGCCATGTCCGTCTGGGTTTCCTCCTGCGCCGAATGAATGTTAATGCAGTGCAGCCATCTGTAACTGATTTGTCCTCGGTGTCAGAAATCGTCCTCTCTGGCCTCCTAGCCATGTTTGCTTCCCGTTATGAATATACAATATGCTACCTGCATACGATTTAATCGTTTATCCGCTATGTTCACTTCCTGAAACAGTTTGTGTAACATTATTATTAGTAGTGCTAATTTGTCAATTCTTTCCTTTTAGCACTTACCAAAACAGTCTGTCTTTACAGTAGCAGAAGTGTTAAATGTAAAGTCTGTCATCTCCATCATCAACATTTGAAAGTCTGCTGTCTGGGAAGAATCTTACAACAGATTGATGGAGCCTGTGGATTTAAGGACAAGTTTTTGGCAGTTTTAGCATTTAAGGTCTGGTTGATCTGGTTTCACTTCACACATTGTGTTGAGATGTGAAGTGATGGTGGACTAGTCACATCAGTGCCTCCTGCAATATGCTTCTGTATGAGAGATTTTCACACCAGTGGCAGTAATTGCTTTTCACACATTCTGTAAGTGGTTTTGAGCAGGCTAATAAAACCCAAATCCTTTTGAGAATTTGGCTTTGGTCGACATTCCTTTGGTTTGGTCGCTACAGAAGCAGGTGTGAGACAGGTTTTTTTTTTTTTACCTGTTGTAACAAATTTAATTAGTCAAAACAATTTTGATTAAATACTTATCATATCCAAAAATCTGAAACATTTCCATAGTACAAGCTCTGTTGTCAACATGATTAAAAGTGCTACTGGTGTTGTTATGACCCATATTTATTGCTCCTTTCCTCTGTTAGTTTATAGTCTGCTCTTTTTTTTTATAGTCTGCTTCTCCTGGGTGTTTTATGTGTACAGCTTTCAGTCTGTCGTTTTTTTTGTTTGCGCTGTAGATCGGACAGCTGGTGTTTAAAGGTATGAAACGGCTGAACAGGATCCAGTCCATTGTTTTTGAGACAGCGTACAACACCAACGAGAACATGCTGGTAAGCGCTCCCACCGGAGCAGGCAAGACCAACATCGCCATGCTCACCGTTCTGCACGAGATCCGCCAGCACCTGCAGCCAGGAGGCGTTATCCGCAAAGACCAGTTTAAGGTACAAGTTACTGTGTAACACCGTACAGCTCATGTAGCACATCACTCTTGTCCTTCTTCTCATTTCTTTGAGGAAGAGGATGAGGACCATTGTCATACTTCATTATTGCACTTTCCCTGTCATGTTGCACTGAATGGTGTGTAGTGCTAGTTGCCATGAAACAAATGACTCCATGATGTTTACTCATTTATCTTGTTTTTTTTTTCCCCTTTTTGCCTTCATCTATAGATAGTATATGTAGCTCCAATGAAGGCTTTAGCTGCTGAGATGACTAATTACTTCAGTAAGCGTTTGGAGCCTCTGGGCATTGCTGTCAAAGAGCTGACTGGTGACATGCAGCTGACCAAAGGAGAAATTCTCCGCACTCAGGTAATACTACTGTACAGGCCGAAAAGTTTAATATTATATACTACACCTGACTACTAGTGGGTTCTGCTTGAAACCTAAATCGTAGGTTTCTATCTTTTAACCTCTAGTTTTATTGATTTGTTTTTAAATGGTATTTTGATGAAAATATTAGATGTTTGTATAGTGTTTATGGAATACCAGCATCTTCATCAACGTCAGTTATTCCACCTAGCCAATACTTTTGCAGTTCAGTTATTTACATAGGCTATTATAGGATATAGAGGTTAAAGCTCTTATCTTCAGAAAAAGCACATGACCTCCAGAACTTTATACTGTCTGCATTCTACTGTTTTTGGAAGAAATAAATCACAATGGGACATACAATAGTCAGATACAATGTCAGAGTGGTGTGATTCGCACTGGAGGTCCATTATTGCTGCACGGTTAATTATTTCAGCAGTATCGCATGAGCAAGAGTGCGGTTTCACTGATTATTGGCACCACTTTGATTCATCGCAGGCACGACCAGGCTGGGTAAGTGGCGTAGCTAATTACAGCTGCGCAGATATTGAGTAGAACTACACTCTCGCTCATGCGATTGTGCTTTTATACAGCTCTATCAACAGGAAATTAATATAGCATAAGTGACATTTTGGACTCAGTAAGGCCAGCTGTTCCGTTTGGTTGCCCTGTCTGCTGATACTGCACTAACTCTACTGTAATAGTGGATATAAAATAGGAAGTGGAATTTTACAAGAGTGTAGACATCAGAGTTCTAATCGAGAGCATGGAACAGTCGTAAAAAATAATTCACATTCTTCTTGTACTGCAGCCGTTTACTAATTATAACATATGTTTGGTTACTAGAGAATGATTTTTACCCAGTCACAAAATGAGCGTGTATTCAGCAGGAAGAAAAGGACTTGGGGCAGTTTACATGTCATGCCTGAAAAGGTGTGGAAAACACTAGATGCACTGCTTTTCCCTCCGTTTTAAAAAATTGCTCCGTCGCTTGCTTTCTGGAGGCATCTGTCGTTGCTAAGTAACCATCAGCTGTGCTCTCCATTACAACAAGGAAATTTTAGAAAAGAATTTCCACCACCGAAAAACCCTTGCTGTAAATCTGCTACAAGGTTTATTTATGAAGAAAATAAATAAACATAAACTTTTTTTCTGCAATGTAACTGAGAAGGTGATAAAGCTTATCAATTGTTTCTTGTTAACTGTGACCCGCGCTGCGCTTGCTGCATTTTGAAAAGTTGAGATGTTTTTATCACGTCTGGAAATATTGCATACGTGTAAAATTGTTAAGGGGGCTTAACATTAAACCAAAGCAAACAGGAACCAGAAGAGCTTCCTAAAACAAAATATATATGGGATCCTTTTTTAAAGAATTTGGTCAATATTCCTCCACTAGCACTGAATAAATAAGTCCATGTTTTCTAAATTGTGAGTTTACGTGACTCTTGGTCCCCTCTAACCTCACACAGTCTGGCTAGTTTTTCTAGCTCCCAGCAGAGCTGAACTGGGTTCTCTATTCTGAGGTTATCAGGCACCACCAGAGAAGGTTGGGGTTTTTGGGAATGGGCCTGGTTTTGTGTTTATGCTCTGAGTGTGGGGGGGATCATTAAAAAAAGCAGCTATTTTTTTAAATCATCTGTTATTTCAGAAGCACTCACACCTGATTTTGGGATTTTACAATAAAACGGACATTCTGTCCGAAGGGACACATCAGTTAGCATGTAGGGAGTTTCAAGTCAATTAAACCGCTTCTTGATGTGACGATTTTATACCCCCTATTTGCTAAATAAACGTGGTCTTACAGCCTCATATTATTTGTAGGGCATAGAGTATATTTACTGTATGGCCGAAGGGTACAATCACCCTTACTATATTTCTATAAGTCCATCTTCCCAAACTATGGCCTTTATTTCGACTATTTTCGACTTTCTTCAGTCTCTTTGCATTCTGTAGCATCAAGAATTTTCATTTACTGGAACTGAAACTGAAAGATTCCCAGACATGTTCCAGCATGAGAATGCTCTTGTGCGTGAAGTAAGATTTATAAAGTCAAAGATTGCTAAGGCCCTGGAACTCTTTGGGATGAACTGGAAAGCCAACTGCACCCCAGTCCTTCTTACCTTACATTAGTCCCTGATCTTGCTAATTTTGTGGCTCAATGGAAACAAATCATTGGAGACAAGTGCATCACTTTAAAATCTAATGGAAATCCTTGAGGAGATTAACTTTAGTTAATATAACGTTTCTTAATAATGTACACTTAAACAGCACTCTTATATTCAATAAAGCAACAGATAATAGGTTAAATATTATGTACTTCAATCTGTGAGACATTTATTATTCCTAAAACCATCTAGCGAACCTGATTTATTTTTTTTTCACCATGTGTTTAGAAGACTGTAAAACAGATGCCTCACTGCCACCTGCTGAGGTTTTCTACAGGGAAGCCGTGGACGGAGCTTGTTTATCATCAGTAGAAGCTCTCATACTTGACACACTTTTTTTTTTGTTAGATATCACCTTATAAGTCAATATTTATTTATTCGTTTTTTAGGAGATTGCGATTAATGCTATTTAGAATTTTAGAGAATTATTGAGGCCAGAATTAGCAATCAATACCCAATATCTGGTTCAGCTAAATGTTAGTCAGAGAAAAATAAGTGTGTTTAAGGGGGTAGATGTGTGAGGAAATGTGTGTGTGTGTATGTGTGTGTGCATGCTGATGTATGCAGCTCATCAGGCTGAATTTTAGTGATGAGCGGTAAAGGGGCCGGATGCTTTCATAAGCATAAAAGCTACACAGATAAGAGTAGGGCAAGTAGGCAGCATGGTAAAGAGATCCGTTTGGCTTCAGACGCTCTCATGATCAAGCAGCTGATAAACAACGCTCTTTAAACTCAAACCCAGAAAATCACGTTCTTTCCAGACATGCTGGGTCCCGACCAAATATCACCTCTCAAGCTTTCTCTCTTCTGTCTGGGAAAAGCTGCAGACTACACTCACTGCATGCTACACACACGGTGCTTTCAGTGTTGGAGGAACCATATAAGATTAATGGCTTTATAATTCCCGTAGCCTGTTCATGACTCTTTACATGATTTTAAAGCTCTATGTTTTGTATCAGGACATGTTTATTTAATATGTATGTTGTGTGGTGTGATGGGCTCATCATGTGACAGCAGCAAAACTTAAAACACACAAAAAAAATCCAGGTGTATCTAGGTGTGTATCTCCACCTGTGTTTTATGAGACCCAAATAAGATTGTGCTTTTTGCTTCTTGTTTTTCAATGTAATTTGTAATACAGTTATGATTTTAATGGTGTTGTCACATGGCAGCTCTGGCCAGTATGAGCCCACTGCCTGCTGAATGTTTCTATAGTCGCCCTCTTTGGTTTTCGTTTCAATTCAGGCTTTGCAGACGCCTCTGCTTCTTAGAAAACTGCAGGAGGGCTTTCAGTTCACAATGAAGAATCGTCTCCAAGGCTCACCAACCTGCAGTGTCCCCACTGTTGTTCATCCATATATTTCCTGCTTTCCTACGTGTTTTTGCAGAACGTGTTGAGGACAGCAAAAGGCTGACCGGGTTGAGTTTTTATTCCTGGTTGTGCCTCACTTTGTTTTTTTTTTAAGGATTTATTAAGTATAGTGGAAGATTTTTAGATTTTTAGCACTAATAATGCTGTTCTTATCGTACTGATTGATTTATCCAGGAACAATATTGAGTGTGTGTTCTATGTATATGGTATATTAGTTTTTAAAGATATTTTTGGGACATTTTGCCTTTATTTATAGGACAGACAGAGATAAAATGGGGGACATAGAGATGGGGTGGGTGGTGGGGGGGTTTAGGGTTTCCCGAGAAGGAATCGAACCGGTGTAACTGCGAATGTGGGTGCTGGCGCCTTAACCCACTTTACCACAGCTGATAAAGTAAAGCTGATGTTTTTCAATGCAGGGCATACTACAAATGTAAACAAAATTAGAAAAGAGCAGCAATTATTCATTATTGGATGATAATTCTAATAATCTGTCTGTCTTTCTGTCTGTCTGTCTGTCCTTCCATCCATCCTCTCCATACATGCATGCATTGTGTACACAAAATTCATGAAATAACACAATTTATTCGACTTTTTATTATATACATTTCTTTTTTTATTTACACACACACACACACACACACACACACACACACACACACACACACACACACACATATATATACATATATATATATATATATATATATATATATATATTATAAAAAATATTGTGTGTGTATATATATATATATGCAAGACTCTCAGGCTTTTGATTGCTGGCTGGGTTAGGCATTCCCGCACACCGAGCTGATATATGGCGGGTGGCAGTATCTGAAACGAGCCCTCGTCTTTGTTCGCGAGCTGCATAGCTGAGTGGTGACAGGCTCAGTGAAAGGCCATGTAAAGGATGAGGGTGGCTCCTCTGCAATGAGCAGCAGGGAGAGGGAATACACAGCAATTGGCAGCTATGCTCTGTGTGTGCTGTACCCTGGAGAGTGCTCACAGGAGCCCTGTGGAAGCAGATCAGGAAAAAGTCAGGCATGAGCTTCTCATTCTCTCACACACACACACACACACACACACACATTGCTCTGTGATCTGTCAAGCCCCCCACACAGCGTGACATTATTTAAAGCAGCATTTGGTAAAACCCAAGAGGGCGCTAGAGGGGAGAAAGCAGTCTGTGTTTGTGGAGCTCACTAGCAGATTAACTTTTCACTGAATTACCTTCATTTCTGAACACACAGTTATATATTTATGCTACCCTAATTGACCAATTATTGAATAGGAAAAAATAAGTTTTGAGTGACATCTCAGTTTTCATATGAGTGTTTGGAACAGTGTCAGTGGCCATGCCAACCTTTCTGTCTGCAGTTTCACATCAAAGCACATTATCACTATAAGGTCTATCTGCGTTGAGTCTGGAGTGACTGACCGTTTTATAGTTATTTAGATTTTTTTATTAGATAAGATGACATTTTATTGTCATTGTGCAAGGTACATGTACAGAGCCAATGAAACGCAGTTAGCATCTAACCACAAGTGCATAAGTGGCTTATTTACAATAAATATCAGTGTAATAAATAAGGGTATGAGGTTGAGGGTGGGTAAATAATGTACAAAGGGTGCAGTAATGTGTATATTCAGAGTAATTATAGATGGAATATACAGAGTGTAATGATAGATAGTTATGGATGTATGATACACTATATACAGAGCAATAATTCAAAATTAGATGTGCAATAGGACATCTTGGAAAATGCTTACTGTAGCCTGAAGGTCTGAATACTCTGTCACTCAGCGGTGAGAGAACTTTATAGTACAGTTAGTAACAGTACTAAAATACTAAAAACAAGAATATTCCCCGTTTACACGCTGCTGCTGTAGGTGAGCTCATTCATTTATGTACACAAACTATATAAGCCATCAAACTATCAAAACACACCAAAGTCCAATCAGACATCCTGTTGTTGACTCCAGTGTGAAAACGCAACACCAATGTTACCGCTCTGCTACATAAACGTGCTGATGACGAATCGTGTGCGGCGAACAGGGTACAGCGCAGAGGATGCCGAACAAGCATTCCGACCGAACATTTTGATTGGACGAATATTTCTTGGTCGTACGCTTTTCACAGAATATATGAATAAATTGATACCACTTAACTTAATGATAACTATCCTGATGTGAAGAGAATTTAAACCAGCAGAACCTATTGTACCTTTAACTGTGCTCTTGAACATCATGCTCTATGACCGGTGCTCGCAGCACTTCTACTTTGAGTATATATATACTCAAAATTTATTCTAAAATTGATCAGGGAAGCCACTGAAACATAATTACAATCGGTCAGCGCTGACGTGCTCCAACTGTGTCATTGTCTAGTCATAGTTCCTAAGAGGGAAATTCCACAAACTGCTTGGAACCATTTTTGTGTTTATTTTATTTTTTTTTCTTAACTCAAATTAAGCTGAGCTGTCAATCAAGAAGTCAACTACACATTTTTCTGTTCTCCTCTTTTCTCTTCTTTTCTCTACCATTCTCTCCTTTTTTTTGTCTTTTATTCTCTTCTTTTTTTTTTTTCTTTATTCTTTTCCTTTATTTTCTTTTTTCGTCTTTCTGTTCTCTACTTTTCTCTTTTTTCTCTTATCTTTTCTTTAACTTTTTAGCTTTTTCTCCTTTTTTTTCCTCTTTCCCTTTTCTTTTCTTCTTTCTATTTTCTTTCGCTGTTGGACTTGCTCTAATAGCATTGGTATCCCATGCTGTTTGTTGTCTAATCAGAAGGGCATCAGAATCCTTAGGTATGAGTCATGCCTCATCGAGCTGATGAGAGTAATCATTAGATATTGATCAGTGGAGATCATTGTCCAGCTTCATTGAGGACAAGTACCAGCTTACAGCCTCACAGCATTGCCTTTTCGTTCACTTCTATTTATATATATCTCTATCTGTCCTTGTCTCTATTTGCCTTGTCTCCAACTCTCTCTCTCTCCCTCTGAGAGAGCTTGTCAGTCTCCAGCACTTAGATTTCAGCACATTTTCTCGTTACCATAGAAACTGTTCTACTGTAAAATGCCTCATACAGTGGACACATGGTGATACAAATGTCTTGCTTATTTGACGACTGAGTTTGTGCTGTCAAAGTGGCAGGCTTGCATTTAGATTGAAATATAATCAAGTCTAAAAAAAGGAAAGGTGGGAAAAGGGAAATGGGGGCTTTCATTTAAGCGGCTAAATTGCGAGATGTTGCACGAATACAAAATATTATATTAGTGGTCTGTTAGCAATATACCCTATCTTTTTTATTTCCTTTCTTACGATCCTGGCTGAAATAACCTCAGTGTAGAATCTGAATTAGAGAAGGTTATGTCCCTCTCAGTAAGTCCGTGCAGTATAACCTTATTGTTACAGATCATACTTGCTGGTAGAACTACAGGAGAAAATTACTTGTATTACTTAGCTGTAAGATGGAAGAATAACAGAAGCCACATATTGTTTGCCTCCATTATTCTGTGAGTGAGTCAGTGATTCAGTGCGGGCTGACCTTGCCCCATAAGCCTATTCTTTTCTTTCTTTCTTTCTTTTTTTTTTTTTTTTTGCTTTTACTCTGTCTGTAATGAGACTCAGAGTTGGGGCATGAACAGTAACCCCCTGTCTTCTTTGCCCTCTGTTTTGCTCTTGAGCCCTTTTCCCTCCCCCACCTGCTCTGTGGAGCTGGTAAACAATGCTTCTCTGTGTACAAGGAGGACAGATGCAGCATGCAGAGCTGTGCGCTTTGCAGCAGTATTTCCAACAGAGGAAATTGGACATGGTTTTCACGTCAAATTGATGTGATGGAGAAACAGTGAGAATGCGCAGCCTCGCACCTGCCACCAGTGTTGCTGTGCCCGTGTTTGTGATTGTGTGTCTGTCTGTCTGAGTTTCTGTCTATCTGTCTATCTAACTATCTAACTGTTAATTTGTCTGTCTATCTATTGATTCTCTATCCTTCTCTCTCTCTTTTTTTCTCTCTCTCTCTCCCTCTCTCTCTGTATATGTATATATATACAGTGTGTGTGTATATGGGATATATTATATATCTATATATCTATATATCTATATATCTATATCTATATATCTATAGATAGATAATATATATAGATATAGATATATATATATATATATATATATAGATAGATAGATAGATAGATAGAGCAGGTTTTTTTATCTTTAATCAATATTATTTTATTATTGGTTGGTAACCATACATTTTATTAAATTCAATTCAATTCTTACTGTAGTAACCCTTTTTATACGAAAGAGAACGCCAACGCATAAAAGAAAACCAGCTCGCATGAATTAATGCAATACATACAGTATAGGGGTAACATCTGTATTTACAATTTAGAACTGTGGGGGACATAGCAGTACAGTGTAAGAAGTACTGTTTAGTATATAAGTTTTTATTTCTTTTTTTTTAGATTAAGGTATTAAGCTCAACCTGAAATAAAATTCAGTGTTTTGGGAGCATTCTTTTTTTTAAAGAAATGGACATTATAGGCATTTTTTTTGGCCTCTTGAAATATAACGCCTGCAAAAGATGGTGGACGATTGTATATTGTGAAACATCTGCAAAAATAAGATATTTTTTTAACAAATAATGTAAATGCAGATACATTCCAGCTGTTCACATATATTACTAGTATTACTGATTTCCATACTAGAATCATTGTAATTTTTGCATATGAGAAAGCCGTCAAAGCATTAAGAAAAGTCAAGACATCTAGTAAATAAATAGACTCCCACCACCAGTCTGTCAACAGAAAAGGCATTATTGGTATTGTGCATTAACTCTTCTAAAACTTTAACTGACTGAGAAAACCCTTAAACTCACTTTGGTTGGCTGCATTTTGCTTTCAGTTGACGGAAATAAGTTTTGAAAGGCTCCCGGACATATGTGCAAGTTAGTCGGCGTTTGATTTGGTTTGGTTCATTCGCTGAAAAGGCTTTGTATGTCATGGTTCTACTCTATATGTATGTATTGTATTTGACCCGCAGACTCGGGAAGCAACACAATTGTGTACAGGTTCAGCTCAGAGTGCAGCTCTCTCCAGGACTCAAGCCGCTCTCAGGATCAAGCATTTTTTTTTGAACAGCTGCCAGACTGACTTTCCAAAGCCCTGGGCCACATTCATTTCTCTGAAGTTGAAACAGAGGTAAAACACTTCTGAGCTGAACTGCACTCGACTCCTATGTGTTTCTATTTAAATACCACCCTTTTTTTTTCTTGGAATGTATTTTTGGGGCTTTTATAGCGGGAAGGGTCGAGGTGAAGCAGAGAAGGAGAGGCAATGGAGGGGCCACAATCCAGAATCAAGCCCGAGCAACTCGGAGAGCAACAGTGCCATGTTTGCACTTCAATGTTAACTTATGAGAGTCATTCAGTTCTTTAACGCTTTATGTGTAAGTGAAATACAACAAGGCATAAGCTGACTTGAAGAGCTCAGGTCTGAGATCGTGGGTAAGAGGAAAGGAAATGGTCCCTGAATGGCTGGAGACAAAGGCGAGGGAATGATGGCGTGTGCCAGTGAAGCAATGAATGCCTGCCATCTGTGATGTGGAAGATTTATTGTACGTCTGATAGCTTGATTACTACCATGAGTGCTAAATTGAGTGAAAGGGTTGGATCGTGGCCTGCTCAGAACGACAAAGGGCTTTCAGTGTCGAAGCAGGAATTACTATGCAGCTCTTCTTACAGAACATCTTGTGAATGCCATGGATACTCCCAAAGAAAAACAAGATTACAAGATAGTGCCATGTAATTCAGGTTTCAGAATTTGGTTTGCTTGCCTCTTTTTTTTTTCCTCTTCATTGCTATCTATCTGACTGATGTTATAGCCTTTTTTTTCCCTCTTTCGCAAAGACAGTTAATCTGTCATTTGAATGGGCCTTTCACTTTCGCTTATGCATTGTCTTCACAAAGCATCAGTGAATTGCTACCAGCAAAACAACTCCCTGTTTTTCGCTGCCTCCCTGCCCAATCTATAAGGCTGATTATAGTTGCCATGGAAACAGTGGGCAGGCTGGGCAAGTATTTGGCAGCAGTTTCAGGTGCTTGCACGAGTGTGTGGGACTGTACGTGTATGCATGCATGCCTGCGTGCACACATGTCTTCCTGCAGCCTAGGATAAATATTTGGTGTTTGCGTGCTAACAGTGGCAGGTTAATTATTGTGGTGGCAGCGTCACAGAGAAAGTATTCATTAAGAGATAGAATGTTGTGATGTTGGGGTACCTGGCTATAAGAAGCATTATTATACCCGCACTTCAATTCCAATTAGACTCAATTTTACTTCTATACAATTCTTTATCAATACACATTTCTCTCAAAGCAGATTCATGGAAATACAAACATTTGGGGCAACAGTGACAAAAGAAAAGACTCCCTGAAATGATACTCGGGGGAAACTGGGAAGGCAGTAGTTTATTGGTTGGGGTGTTGGACTGCTGTTTGGAGGATTGTCAGTTTGATTCCCATCACCAACCTGCGTGAGGTCCCCGCTCAGTTGTATACATTTAAACTGCTCTGGATGCGGGTGTCTGCCAAAATGCCATAAATGTAAGTTTAAAAAAACTCAAAGGGGGGAAACTGATGATCTTGGAGACACTGGAGTGAATTTATTTATGTGATATATTTCATAATGTAGTTATGTAAATTAGGTAGTTATTCTGGAAAATTATCAAAAAAGGCTTATATAATAAATAAACTTAAATACTTCAGACATGAAAAGGACTTCAGCTTATTATATATATATATATATATATATATATATATATATATCTATATATATATTTTATTTTTATTTTTTTTTTTTTTTGTACACAGTCGTGGATTGAAAGTAAAAGCAAAATGTGAGCGCATTTAAACACCATTTTAAGACCCGATATATTAATAGGGCATCAGGAAGACCTGAAGATGCTGCTACAGACACAGGAAGTTCGGGAACAGCATGTATAGCTTTGCAGAGAGCATTTGTTGCTTCCCTTGAGGAGGACCAGATCATTTTGGCAGGATTGTTTTGAAGGCAGACTTTTAAAACCCCTTTTTACTGTAGTCCACCACCTCCTTGCCCAATTCCTAACAGTTTCCTGCGTAGTTAAGTAATTTGTGAGTAAAATATATGGAATCTATACTCCCCTTTGGTCAGAGCGTGCATTCCTCCTCAGGCTTGGCTGATCCCCGCACACACAGTCCACCACAAAACATCCTTGCTGTAAAGTTTGGCGATTACTTTTGGATTAAAGCAATCTCCTCTGCCTCGTTGTTCTGTGCGCCCTTTTCCCTCTTGCCAAGAATCCCTGCACTCTATCAGACAAAGTGCTTCAATGCCAGCTTACTGGATAAAACCAATTCCTATCATTTATGACGTTCTATACATTCTCTTCCTTTGGCTTTGTACTGTAATTAAAGTGAGCACTTTGGCATGGCTACCTGGGTGCCAGGGCTTCCATTTAGATTAGCAGCAGTCTAATTAACGGCAGAGGCACACTTTCTGTTCCGGCGCCAGTCTCTAATGGCCAGGCAGATTGATTTAAATGCAAACTAGATCGGATTTAATGAACTGCTTTTAGTGAAAGCATTTAACAGATATTTCCACACTCTCTGACATGTTGGCAAACTCTTGGGCTATAAATTAGGAATTGTGTTTTTCCTGCCTAAAATGTTGTTTAATTGCCATGCAATAACTGTGGGAGATGGGTATTAAATACGTGTCCTTTCTAAAAATGTGTGACATTAGTGTGAAACCCCTGCTGATGTTAAAATTCTTGCTCTAAATCTGTACTATAGACTTTATTTAAGAGTAGGAGAAAAATTGCCTCGTAGTGCGTAGGTCTGTCTTTTTGCGTTTCTAATTTCATGCCCATTTCCATTAACACTGCACAATTATCATCAAACTTATTGATGGTCTCTTAAGAGTTCTTTAGAAGCCGCGTTTAAACCGAGCCCCCTGCTGATGATTGTAGAATGTAACGATAGCGTTAATGCCTTGTTGAACAGGATCCAGCGAGCTTCCCATGTCTTCCGATTGAAGTTCCGCTTATCTCTTGCAGATGTTGGTGACAACTCCAGAGAAGTGGGATGTGGTGACCAGGAAAAGCGTGGGAGACGTGGCGCTTTCCCAGATAGTTCGCTTACTTATCTTGGATGAGGTGCACCTGCTGCATGAGGACAGAGGACCCGTCTTGGAGAGTCTGGTTGCCAGGACGCTGCGGCAGGTGAGCATTCTCAGAACCATTCATGTAATGCTGCACTTCCAATAACCAGTGCTTTCATTGAGCTAAGACTTGATTAACTTTTAGTGATATAACAATGCATTTAATTTTATAAAATACTCTGGTGTATGTTACCAGGTTTAGTTTTTTCAATAAATTGGAACATTAACTTTCAAATAAATATGAAATATTTTCTTAATCCATCCAGAAGTATTTAATATAACAATAGACATGCATTAAAATGTAAAGAAAATTCAGGTTCTAATTAAACTGTCTTAGCCTTTATGTTAAGATATTTCTGGTGCGCAGGGTTGCCAGGTATAAGCAAAAACACTGTGTAAGCACTGTATAAGGTCACTGCTTTAAAACAATTCAATTTAACTTTAAAACTATGACTTAAGCAATGCTGCTAGTGTGACTGTAGACCGAAACTCAGAAGTAATTCTGGAAAGTTTTAATTGCAGTGCTGATTCCTGTAACTGTACCATTTGGGGAAACACTGATTTAAATCAACAAGAAACAGGTTTTCTGTCCATAATATGTGTATTATGATGTGTAAGATTGATAAGTAATGGATATATAAAGTCAGATTATGAGTTTAAGAAACCTTGAAACACCATGTTTATTAAATAGTTTGCATGTGTGTGTGTATACGTGTGCACACGCACCCTGCTGCATGATTAGGCTTTGTGAGTGACAGAGCTAGGCTGATGGTGATTGGCAGGTCCCCCTTACAGGAATCAGTCTGGCCGTTTGGGATATTAGTATGATTATGCTAATCCTGACAGGCAGAGAGACGTGAGCCTGCGTTCCTGACTATCCCATATCCGTGTTCCGTTCCGCCGAGCAGCAGTCAGGTGTCAGTCTCAAGGAGGAAATTAATAAAAGAGTTAAAGAGGTATTGCGGAAGCAGACAGTTCCTCAGAAGAGTTGTGTCCTTCCTTTTCCACTGTTCAATGTACAAATCAATTCGCTTGTAATCCCAGAAGGTGAGTAAATGAGAGAGCGTGAAATAAATAGGTGAGGATGACAGGAATGAAAGAGTCTAACATGAAAGATCAAACAAAAGCTTCTGATGAGACACACCAACAATAGCAGGCCGCTCACTTAAGATTTTAAGTAATGTGTGTTAACTTAGGCAAGTAAAAGTAGGTAAATTACTTTATAGCGTCCTCTTCAAAAGTTATTGGGGCAGAAAGGCAAATACGTTAGACTTTTCTTTTCAATTTGTGCTAGGGTAAAATAACAGGATATCAAAACGGGCTTACACTGTGCTGTGATATTTAATAGTCTTTTATGATTGTTGCTTGTCAGACTGTGCAAACATGATTACCAGGTCACACTGTAGGATCTCAGTTGTCATAATGTCAGACTGTAAGACAAGCCAAGACGTGCCAAAAACAGACATACACGAAGACTTGTCCGCAGTTTCACTTCATCAATTTGAGACAGTTCGGTTCTCCTACTGAATGGTGGCTAACAGCAAACAAACAACAGTGATGAAATGTCATATAGTCTGTTTCCTGCTGTAACTCAATAAGTTTCTCTTCTGGCGGCACAAGACTAATTTTGACATTTTCTTGGGTTGGTTTAGTCGTTCTAATTGCATCATCAGATTTGGTGCACTTATTAGTTCTTGGGTTGACGGTTGTTGTAGGAGACGTCACACTGCAGGAAAGTGTCTGTAATCTTATGACACTGCCAGAAACTACCATCAAACTGACCACAACTATTAATCAGCTTTCGGTAAACATGTAAAGTAGCTCTAAGACAACGGACTTTAGTGTTATGGTATAGGAATTATGGGAAGAAATTTCGGCAAAAATGACACAGTGAAAGTCCGACTTAAGAGAACCGATCTGAATTTCAGCTTCCATTTTCTGATGTGTATGTCCATTTCTATCCCAGATCGTGCCAGCTACAGAAACAGACCACCCAGTATTTGGATGAGCACATCTCTTTTGTCCTCTATATGAACTGATATGTTATGCTTAGTTGTGTCTGGTAATTGACTTGGCCAGTCTAAAAACTTTGACTGCTTTGTTGTATTGGGTGATGTGGTTTTGCTGCATTATGAAGTTCCTCCTGATTAGATTGGATGCATTTCTCTGTAAATTGGCAGGCAGGATGTTTCTGTTGATGTTTAAATTTATTCCACTGTCATTATAATGAATGACATCAATAAATATAATGATATTGATCCTGTTCCAGTAGCAGTCATACAAGCCCATGTCGTGATGGCACACCACATGTTCTGGATCATGTTCTGTTGCAGATCTTTTCTTCACATCTGGCCTTTGTATCCCTTTGGTAAAAGTTGATTACAGGCTGCAATTCTTTGCAAAATTGTTATTCGAGTGGTGGATTGTGATACATTTACCCCTGTTCTGTGGAGGTTAAGGATGTTACTAACTATTGACTGTTATAACCTGGCCAGTAAGTTTGATTTCTGCTAGAGTGCATTATTGTTGGGAGTTTTTTTTGTTTTTTTTAGACACTCCGAATGATATTAGCTATAAATTGTGCTTGTACAAATAGATTTCATTTTTTTAAATCAGTTTCTGAATGGTTTTTGTGTTTCTCTTTTAGACAGCTCTGTCTTTCTCTCTTGTTGGTTATTTCTTTTTAAACAACAAATACCAATTCAACAAATTCTGGGGGCAATTTACAGACATATTGAACAGCATGTCCAGAAAACATTTTAATAAACAAATATACTATACAGGGTGTCCCATAAGTCTCCATACATAGGAAAAATAAGAAAATTTAACATGTTTTATGAAATGGTTTTTATTTATTTAATATACTCTACATGACTACCATTGTTTTGGAAACACAATGTCCTTCACAGCTGAAGAAAACGTATAAGCAAAGCTGGTGTTAAGCTTGTAATGGCGTTGGTGATACAATTCTGAGATGATTTAGGTTTTGTGTATTTTCCTGATTCACCATGGCCTTCAATGCTCCCAACGCTAAAAAAAAAGGGGGGTGAGATCTGGGAAACGGGGAAAATGATTTTAGGAAAAAATACATATATCATTTTTTATTTTTTTTTTATATGTATGGAAACTTAAAATATAACAATAATATAGAATGTATAAAGTAGAAAATGTTAACATATAACTATATAAATAAAGTGCATATAGTACAGGCAATGTATTCACAGTGTTCTTGCAATAATAATTGTAAATAATGATAAAAATAAAAATTTGGTGCATAATAAAAATTCAAGGGAAAGATGCAGGTGAAATTTAGCGCGTAAGAAACAATCTGAGCTCTCGTCAGTATAAGAGGTTACATTTCGGCAGCAAGAAACATTCATATTTTGATTGGTATAGTGGGTGTTGGTAATTAATTTAATGTAAATATATAGAAATGATAGCTAAAGTTCTAAATTATCGCCATATTCATGTTCTCATTTTAAGCCAAAAGTCTTTAGTATATATCAGAAATAACTGAATTTTGAATTTTGCCACCTTTAAATAGATGCATAACAGTGATATTTTGCTTGTAGTTTTCATTAGAGTTTTGTTTTTACATTTTTGTACAAAAGCAGCTTGTGCCCAGATTTTGATTTAAAGGGGAGGGCATCAAAATTAAGTTTTATCAAACAACCTCAACCTTTGGAGTTTTGTTCCCTTGCTGCTGTTGCATCTGGCTTGTTTAGTCAGATTCAAATTTACTCTTGAATTACAGATAGTCAAACTGAACTGAGACTTTTAGTGAGTGTTAACTATTATCTTATTTGATTTTGTAATAGGAATGCGCTGGAAAATTAATGGTATATAATATGCTTTAAACTGTACCATTCTGTATTTCACTCACTGCTATTCCTGAATTCACCTTTAGGTGGCAGTGCCTTTCAAACTGCTGCCAACCGCTCCTATGAAGCAGCGAAGAACGAGAGGTATATTTAATTAGGGGTTTTTTTGGCTATCCGAGTCTAAAATCAGAAAACAATCTGAGAGAGAGAGAGAGAGAGAGAGAGAGAGAGAGAGAAATACACTTAACAACTGTTAAAATTTATCTGGTAAGCTGATCTGCAGTGTTAAAGCACTTCTTAATCTAGGTCAAGTATTTGAGTAGCTTCCCGGTCATTGAAATAGGAAGGGACGTTGTAATAGTGTTTTTTTTATTAAACCAACTTAATAGCCTGATAAAATTCATCTTATTTACACGACGGCATGTCATTTCTATCTTTATACTGTCGTGTCATGATAAATTTAAGTGTTTGTGTCAGTTTCCGTCACTCCTCAACGTTAGACACCTAGAAAACACAGTAAAATATTTATATAAATGATAAATATAATGTTTATTGTGCAATAAACACATTAAAACACCTAACATTAACCAAGACAAATAAATCTGTTTTACATATAAGGTCTTCATTATTTCTTTTATATCTTCAGTTAGCCAGCTACTACCTCAGAAGTTAAGAAGAAAATATGACTGGTAATAACTATAATAAACCTTTTTTTTTTTATTTCACTTATTATTTGAGGCTGGTTAATTGTTACTTATATTATTGATTTAGTATCGATGCCGAGGTGTTACATTGTGGTATCGTACCGAAGCCAAAATTATGGTATCGAATCATTCCTAGCGAGCAGCTACAACTTTTGGCTAGATAGTGTCTCCTTGTAGCAGATATCTGTTGAATTCTTTAGAATAAGCATTTAATAGGTAGGTATTAACATACAGTCAACCTAAATAAACTGTGGGTTAAAAAAAGAAGTCATATTTTTCCCCCCTTTTTTTGATGTGGGGAATTATTCCCAACTCCAGTCATTATAAATTAATTTATAGCATTAATGAATTGTGTGTGCAAAATCCGATCCGACATCCGAAATCCTTAAATAATTTAGATCATGCTTAGTAAGCATGACTCTGGCTGCAGAAGTGGAAAAATGAGTGGCTTTATAAATAATAGATGGATAAAATAAGAGGAAACTGCACTAACTGAAGAGTTGCTTTCTTACTGCCAAAGACAGACAACAAACCTGTTGTTTACAGTGTGTAGTATCTCCTAAAATCTCTGTGCTGGAATTCATTTAGACCAGTGTGGCCCCTCAGTCGCCCTGTAGATTTCGATCTGTTTCTATCAGAGTCACTGAAGCATGGCACTTATTTTGGCAGTACCAGCCGAAGCTGCTGGATTTGCTCATTCTCAATGCCCACTCCTCCAGCACAGCATACATGCTCTGGAACTGTCACAAGATTTAAGAATATTTTCCACTTTTCCTTAAGCCCACCTACCTTCCTGGTCCACTAGTAGGCGAGTAAAAGCGCTTCTTGTTGTACAACTGCTGTTCTAACGACATGTTCTAGTTCCTTCCAACTGCAAATCCCAGCTCTGTCTGTGTGGGCAGTATCCGTTGGTGTTGGGTTGCATTTCGTAGCTCAGTCAGGAAAATAATGTCAAACTTTTTAGGCTTTTCGATTTGTTTTCCTCCTTCTTCATTTTTTTTGCATCCATTTAGCAACGTCTTATAAAAAATCAGTCAAATTCACCTTTTTCTTGCCCTAATTAAGCAATTGTGGTGTTTATCTTGAGATGTCACATGCACGACCTGTAGCCTTGACATTCTGCTTGCTTGTGGTTTTACCACAAATATCCTAGTGTCTGAATATAAACCTGACTTTATTACAGTAACAGACATTATGAATAAAACTCCTACGTAGCCCAGACAACACTCATGTACAAACAATTCTTTTGTCATTGCGTTATTAGCAATTATTAGAGCAAATAATTAGTTAATTTTTTTTCTATTTATTAGAATCTATTTATTTATAGTCAATTTATTAATACTTTTATTCATTTCCTACTAATACGATTTATCCTTAGCTAGCTTCACATATTGGAGCTGATTTCCAGCAGAAAATTTAGTTATAGTTCAGAAGACGACACTGACACTTTATACAGCTACGTAGATGTATATTTACATCTTTTTTTAACGATAAAACGCTGCAAGCTAATATCAAACTATATTTTAACCCCATGCAAAAACAATAAAAATTTGTCTTGATTATACCAAAAACTTCTCACTTGAACGCAGACTTTGTCTGTAGTTTTCTAACACTTGCGCACATTCTGCAGGGTTTGACTTCATTTACACTCCAGCATCTTTTTAAATCACAGTCTTCCACTATAGCGCCGCCCTGTTTAAACTTCCTGCTCTTACTTTAGGTCATCTGAGATAAAATGATTATTTTACTAGAAAAATATTGATTGAAAAATGTTTGTCCACTCGTTTCAGCCACCCTCTTTATTTATAGCCATATGGTCTATTAAATGTC
Source organism: Bagarius yarrelli (assembly GCA_005784505.1). Taxonomy (NCBI): domain Eukaryota; kingdom Metazoa; phylum Chordata; class Actinopteri; order Siluriformes; family Sisoridae; genus Bagarius; species Bagarius yarrelli. Next base: position 4,683,959 of record VCAZ01000010.1, on the reverse strand, counting down.
AACCATATGGCATATTTAATAAAATCCTCTGGAAAGCTAATCTAAGTTAAACTAATAAAATTAACCACAAAAGCAGTTAATGTTATGACAACTTTCAAGAAGGAACAGTTTTCGTGCTTCACTAATATATTGTCTGCTATCTCACATTGGCAGTAGGCTAACTTACATTGCAACATTGTCAAACACACACCAATAAGCACCAGCCAATAGTGACAACATGCAATATAAATATTACTGATTAATGTATTCACTTAAAATGAATTCTTTTCCTTCATAGCTGCCACTCTCAACAATTACTCAGTGTAGTGTTTGGTGTTCCTGAGAGCTCAGTCCATGTGCAGCTAGATAAGCGGTAGGTGTAGCTCTTATAGTTGACACCGAGCATACATTTTTAAATAAATTGCAGACTTCTGTATTAATTAATCCAATAAGTTGTTATACTGTATTGTTGTTACACTGTAATACCAGTGTTGTAACAGTGTAATAGCATTACACATTAATAACACTAATGTTATTACAACATTATTCTCTGTATATTAGAAAGTTCTATAATGCAGCATGTGTTCGTCTCTGCTGTGGCCTCTAAATGCAGTGCAGTAGTATTACGTAGTGTGCTACACTGTTGATTCCAGTGCTACCTTCTTTCCCCTACTCTTCAACTCATTTAAGTTCTAATGTTGTGTCCTTACTAACTGCCACTTGACTGTCTTATAGCTAACGTTGGGCCAATTCTATTACAATCACATTGCAGTTTATGACAGTCAGGGAGAGGATTTGCAACAAATAAGGAGGAATTAATGCCAAATAGGGATATTACAAATAACCCTTCAGTATGTACTGGCTATTTGTTATCAAATCTATATAAAGGGCAATTGCCAAAGCTTTATTCTGCAAGTTTAAAGGACCAAAGTTCCAAAGTTTTTTTTTTTAAATGCACTCTCACACCTTGTCATCAGCCAGTTGATCATGCCAGATTGTGAGGAATAATTAATATGTAAATTAGTGCTTATCAGGCAATTAGTGTTAATCGGGCAATAAGCATACTTTATTTTATATCCTGCACCTCTTTTTTACATCCTTAGCATGGGGCAAATTTCCTCTGAGGATCATTAATGATTTCTTTTAAGACATAAAAAAGCTTTCAACAAATCTGTACATGAAGACAAGCCCACACTTTTTTAATAGGGGACACATGGTAAAAGTGTCCTTCAATTTGTGCCAACGTAAAATACATTAAATGGATCTGGAATGACGGTTTGTGCTGCCCGTAATATTCTAGATATGAAAACAACATCCAAAGCATCGTTTTTTGTTTTTTTTTTATAAGTGGCTTTGAGTGCTAGCAAATAAGAGTTGTTATCTTGCATCAGACGGCTTGAGTGGAATACAGAACGTGACATTTAGTCCAATATGAGCATCTTACTCTAGGCTGCTGTCTGTTCTTAGTCAGTACAGCTGTCTCAATAAGGATTTTAACTGCCAGTCTGACATTGAGGAAAAAGCTCCCTACCTTAAATCCCACTTGATGCCTAAAAGCGGATCAGAAGGCATGTGAGGCCGTAAAGGTGGACGCTGCTCGCAGTTGATATCTAGATCAGTAATGATAGGATCACTCTAGCGGAAAAGGTCTGTGCTGTATTGTTACATTAGCTTGTTTTATTGCGATATTTCTCACTCTTCCTGACAGATGGGCATAACTTGTGAGAGTGGTTTGGCTGAGAGTTGTACCTGCTGGCTGTGACTCGGCACGAGGTATCGAGATTACCAAGACAGCTAGTGCGTCAAATTAAAAGTCTAACCAATCTTTATTGTCAAGTACACAGCAGGAGGGATAGCGTTCTCTCTGTCGTACACCCCCTCCTTATTTCTCTCTTTCCCTATTTATATTTATAATTGTCCATTTTCTCTCGTTCAGTTATTTATTTCTGGTCATTTGAAAGGCATAATGCTGTAATTGATGCGCTCATTCGCTTCATAGGGTCAGTCAGTAAATAAAATAAATTTGTTGACAAGTAAGTGGTGCAATAAATTCGTACTATTGTCAGTCTATCCGCTATTCATATTCCTTAATTGGATCTGTAATGACAAAGTAGAATCTTTTAATGAAATGTAAAGCGTGTAGTGAGCCAATTAACAGTCAAAATAAAGCCATGTGCTCTTTCATCATTCTTGGGCTATATTGAATAACAGTTTGTTTCTCGCTTTACCTCTCTGTGGAATGCATCGTCGATCCCAGTGTTAAAAAAATTCTGTCTTTTCACTGGGAGACTGGTGTAATATTGTTTATTTTTGCAGGTGGAGTCGACACAGAGTATGATTCGCATCCTGGGTCTGTCTGCAACGCTGCCTAATTACCTAGACGTGGCGTCATTCCTGCATGTGAACCCATACATCGGCCTGTTCTACTTTGACAGTCGCTTTCGGCCCGTCCCTCTAGGACAAACCTTTGTTGGAATTAAGACTACAAACAAGGTAAGCAACTTTTCCAATCCATCCTGATGAAACATGGTGTCATGACCGCAGACCTGTCAGCTGTCACGTTTCACATTTATTTCCATTATCGCTTAACTACATGACAATAAACTCCTTTCCACTACTAAAAATTGCAAATTAACCATTTAACATGAATTTGCAATGACTGACAGTGACATAGATGTTTTACATTTCTGATATTAATTAACACACTGTGCTACATTTCTCTTTTCGAACAGCATCATTGATTAGGCTGTTCTCTGGTCTCTTCAGTTTTCCTGCTTAAATCATGCATATATGGGGGAGCAAATGTCCTGAATTTATTACTGCAAATCAAACCCAATATTGGGCAAAATATTTAAGTATGTTACTGGAAAAAAAGACTGAAAATTAAAAAATAAATAGGTGTATGGAGTAATGGGGGTATTGAAGGATAGAGAGATGGGTGGATGAATAAATAGATGGGTGGACAGACAGACAGACAGATAGATGTATGGGTGGATGGACAGACGAATGTATGGGTGGACAAACAGACAAATAGGTGTATGGGTAGAAGGGTAGACGGATAGATAAATGGATGTGTTGGTGGATTTTTTGTATGGATCGGTGGATAAATGGATGGGTGGCTAGACAAATTTAGTGGAATGGTGGATGGGCGGGTTGGATTGATAAACGGATGGGTGCATGGATGGATGGATGGATAGGTGAGCAGATGGATGGATGGCTGGGTTAGTGGATGAATAGACAAGTGAAGGGGTGGATGGGGGACAGTTGGATAGATAGATAAATGGACGGATGGATGAATAGATAAACAGATAAAATAGATGGACGGACAAACAGATAAATAGATAAAGGACAGATAGATGGATGGCTGGATAAACGTCGGGATGGATGGATAAATGGCGGGATGGATGCATGGATAACCGGATGGACGGACAAACAACTGGATGGACAAACAACCGGATGGATGGATGGATTGGATGGATGGAGAGTGTGTGTGTGTGTGTGTGTTTGAACATTGAACATTCCAAATTAAGCCTTAATTAAGACCAAATTATTTACCCTAAGTCTAACAAGGCCAGATTGTAGAGTGGCAGTTTTCTGCACCGACACATAAGTATTGATAAGATTAAATGCTAATGTCAGGTGAGGAGGTCTGGGGTGCACTTGGCATCTTAAAGGTGGGGCTGAAGTCAGGGCTCTGTGCAGGACACTCAGGGTCTTCCAGCCCAGTTATAATACACCATGTTTTTGTGAAGTGAAGCTCAGCTCTTCGTGCAGAGGGGCATTGTCATGCTGAAGTGTTCCAGTTAGAGGAAAGCTTAATCATATAGACACATCCCAGATATCTGTGTGCTTCCAACGGCATGGGAATACACATATGAGTAAAATGTCTGGTAAAATGTCCACAAACTTTAGGTCAATTTCATACTGCATTACAAACATACAGCTTTGTGTTCTTTGTGCTATGTGCAGATTCAGCAGCTGCATGACATGGAAGAGGTTTGCTACAACAAAGTACTGGAGCAGATTAAAGCTGGACATCAGGTATTGTGTGTGTGTGTGTGTGTGTGTGTTTCCCTGTCTCATATATTAATGTATATTATAAAAAGAATAAAGAACTCTTCACACAAAGTCCACTTCTTGACAGCTGAATGTAGTTTCATTTGAAAAGAATGGAAAGCCCTGGAGTCTGAATATGTCCATGATAATAGTCCAAAATTCTGATAATGACTTATTAAACCAGATTTAGAGCAGCCCAGTCTGTTCCTTAGCATCTGACAGACTTCTCTACTTCGAGGCAGTTTGTGACTCATGCCTCTTTCTCGGTTACAGAGATACACAAATCACTAAACTAGAAAGAATTATAATTGCTGCTCACTTATTTATTTCTCCTGCATTGTCCAGGATTGTTGTTGCTTGTTTTCTCTGATTTATCTCCAGTGTCAGTCATTTCTTATTTGTTTCTACCCAGACTATAATCATCAAGATGACTGATAAAATAAATGGAAGGCGAATTGTTTTAGTGCAGGCTTGAGAAGCAGGTGACCTGGAAGGGACGTAACAATTCAGCGTACGCCCACATTTTTGTCAGTGAGGGATGAGATGACTTAAAACCGAGTCTGTATCTCCCTAGAACAGAAGTGTGGTCATTCCGACAGCTTGAGTACTCAGAAGATAACATAAGTAATGACTCTATTTCAAGGTGCATGCTTGTGTTTATATTGTCTAGCATGCCTAGGATTGGGACAGGGTATCTAACCGGCTGAAGGCATTAGGCACAGAAGGATCAGAAGGTCCAGAGTTAAAACCACTGACGAGATCAAGAGCAACACTGCTAATTCTCACCTGCTTAGCTGAATAAATTATATACCGTTAAAATGGAATGTCCATTTTCTATGCTGCTCTGGACATGGACGTCTTCCAAACAACATAAAAATGCCAGAAGCTTATCTTCATTATGCTATAAGACTATCAAAGCATGACCTCGACTCTAAGGCTGTGCGATTTAGTAAAAAAAACATCTCATTGCCATTTTTCTGACAGATTTTGCAAATTACGATTGCGGTTTAGTCTTCTTAATAGTGTCCAGCACACACTTTATATATTCCTTAATTCCTTGTGGTCCAGCAGATGCAGTGTGCTTCTTGTTGCTGCCTAAGTGCATTTTAGTTGAAAAAAAATTCCAATTAAAAAAACAACGACCTTTTCTTCAGTAAACAAGCTCTTTTTAACATTAGGTAGGTAGTCTAGCTATCAGTAGTTCTGCAAGTCTTTAGCTCAAAGTCAGCATTATTATAGTGCACAGTGAAACTAAGATACGGTTCAGTCATCCGGCTAAACCACAGGTCTGTTATAGCCTAATTTTCCCCGTCAACTTTATTCCTATATTCAGTAAAAAGCTGTCGGATGGCAACGCGGCCAAAATATGTGCAGGAGAGTATTTTAAATGTCCCGTCCAGCGGGTTATGCGGTTAGTTATTCCTGGTGTTTTTGTAACATCTTTTTATTTGTTGTAACAGTCGCAGATAATTCTCAAACTGTATTTTGTTGCTTGAAATTAGACGGAGTGTCACTGGCAGCACTTGCAGACGACGTTTTAGCAACACACTCCTGGTCTTTTTTTCTCCTGAAAATTACCTTTTTTTGTTCGGTGTTTGTCACTTTAAAGCTGAAATAATCCCATATTACACACGTGCTGTGTTTTGTTTTTTTGTATTATTTGGCAAAATGATCCCTTGGACTCGGAAAAAGGCATAACTCCACTGCGCTTTCCTTTTTTTTTCCAATGGTGGGCGCACATGGCCAACATGCTGATTGGCCACATAAAGCTGTGCGCACTTAATTGGCTGGTATGACTGTCACTCAGAGGGCAGTCATGCATTTCCTCTGGGACTTTTTATATTGCATTTACATCGCAGCCTTCTGCGATTACCTAATTACCATTTTTCACGTTCGATAGTGACACCGGTACATTTTTTTGGGATGTGGGGTTATTCGTATGGCTCTCTCCTGCTCTCTTGCTCATGTGTTTTAATTTTAGTTTTTTTTATCAGATTACTCGTATTATAAGTGCTAATTTTTGCGGAGGTTGCCATCAGTCATTTTGCAATATTTCTACACCGCTGAGCCTGTCACTGCTGCTGGAGTGTTTCAGTTCACAAAGTTCTGTCAGTGACCACACAACAGGTAATGGACTTGTTATCGGTTCTGATGATACCAGTATCGATATCTGTGCATACTTAATACTGATGATTATTTTTATGACTGGGCTTGTAACGTTAGCTCCATACCTATTGTCATTAAAACAACATCGAAAAGTTCACAAACATGTTCACATTATTTTGCTTTAATATATGGATTATTAATAAATATACTATGTAGTTATGTCAGTAATAAGCTTTGTTTTTATTACCTTTTTTCCATACAATGGCAATATAATAGGCAGAAAAAACACATTTTACCCATTCATTTTTTTTATTTTTATTTTTGTTTACAATACCATTCTTTGTTTTTTTTCTAGACCGACACACATGCTTAAGTAATATCTGCTCAGATCTTAGGATCAGCTGGGCAGTTTGGGTTCAGTTAGGCGAGGAGGCTGCGTTCGTGTTATAGTTGAAGTTTACATTTTATGGCATTTGACAGATGACCTCATCCAAAGCAACTTGCATCTATCTCAATTTTATAAAGCCTAAAGTTAAGGCTTAAGGGTCTTGTTTATGGGCCCAGCAGTGGCAGCTGTGGGTTTGCTGGGATTTAAACCCATGAGCTTCCAGTCAGCAGTCCAACCACTAAGGTACCACTTTCATGTCAGACTGAGGAGCTGTAGTGTCTGACATGAAAATACTGTCAGTCTTTTTATTGTCTACAAACTGATAGTTACTACAGTCAGTTTAATGTCTCACCACATTTTACTCTTTTGTCTAAGACACTTCATGTGTAATTTTACCGGTTGATTAATAAAATATATTTTGCAAAGTGATCTTTTTCATAGAAATTGTCCCAGAGCAGCTTTGCAGAAATCTGGATGTAGGTTTAAATTTTTAATGAGCAACCCAGAGTCAGTGAAAAGAAAGAACTGCCGTCATGTGAAAGAAAAACTCTTGACAGGAGAGATGTTTTGACAGAAACCGGGCTGAAATATGAACCCAGCCTTTACTTGGTGACACTGGATAGAATACGATAGGATTGCCAGTCAATGTTCTTCTTCAACTGTATGCCATCAAGACAGCAAAGGGCAGTGGAGTATCGGTGGGTAAGGGGTTGGAGGATCGGTGGATCGGTGGGTAAGGGGTTGGAGGATCGGTGGGTAAGGGGTTGGAGGATCGGTGGGTAAGGGGTTGGAGGATCGGTGGATCGGTGGGTAAGGGGTTGGAGGATCGGTGGGTAAGGGGTTGGAGGATCGTGGGTAAGGGGGGGGTGGAGGATCGTGGAGGGGTTGGTAGGAGGGTGGGTAAGGGGTTGGACTGTTAATCAAAGGGTTGTAGGAGGATTGCAAATCCCAGGACCAGTGGATAAAAGCAAATGTAAGGCATGTGTGCCGTCGCACAAACTGGTCCAATCTTATATGAGTATCTGATTCATCCTGAAGTAAAGCATCTTTGGGAATAGAGTAGTAGCATGTCTAACAGTAGATTCTGCATCACCCGTAATCTAATCTAATCTAATCTAAATCTAATCTACATCAGTACAGCAATATTCAGCTAAATTTATTAAGTAGCTCAGTGGTTGTGGTGTCGGACTACTAATTGGAAGATCCGGGTTCGATTCCCGGCACCACCAAGTTACCACTGCTGACCTTAGAAAGGCCCTTAACCCTAAATTGCTCAAATGTATAAAAGAGATATTTGTGAGTTGCTCTGCATAGAGTGGGGCTGCCAAATGCTGAAAATGTATTTGCGGAAAATCTGATTTGATGAAACATCAACAACGGATAAAAAAAATCTAAGCAGAAGATAAATGTGATGCAGCAGACTAACTTTTCCCAGCATCATTCTTTCTTTCTCATTCAAACTTTATATTATACCTGCAGCTTAAAAATATCAACGGTCCATCTTTTTCTCCTTGTTTAATAGTCATGGTGAAGCGTTGCTGTCACTTGCCAGTGCTGGCGTTAATCACTAGAAACCCTCATCAAGCCCAACAGACACCACAACAGCTAAAGTACCACAGAGCTTATTATTAACTGTAAAATACAAAAAGATAAGCTGTAACTTCATCACATCTTAACTGTGTGTGTGTATGTGTTCTTTTTGCGTGCATGTGTGTGCACGCATGTCTGCTTGCCCCTTATGTCTTTTCTCCCACACTCACAAATTCAAAAGGGACAGGAAAAGCTGCGCATTCAGCCCTCTCTTCTTCTGCCCATCTGCTCACATTAATGAGCTTCCTCTGTCCCCCTCCACACACACACACACACGCACGCAGGCTTACACCCACACAGACGCTTAACACATCGTCCGCCGGCATGACAGTCAGTACTCCATCCTTTTTTTTTTTTTATTTTAAAATGCTCAATAGTCTGTAATGATGCAAACTTATGATGATAAGATAGACCCCCGAGTCGAACTGTGCACGTTTATGTTTTGAATCGCGCGACGTTTCTGTGCACGAATTCACAACGTCTACTGCTCTGGGTTAAAAGATGAAAGTATGTCTTGTGGCCATAGAACAGGCATTCGCACATCATCATGTAAATCCTTAATAATCATGAAACGACATATTGCATCCTTGACTCTTGGCCTGTAGCTATTAAAGGAGAATGATTGCTAGTATGAAGTAATAAATGGTTGCTTTCAGCTCAACTCTCGCAGTTCATTCAATTATTTAACAGTAATGCTAGCTGAATACTGTTGTTTAGGAAAGCAGTCAGTGAGGAAGATAAAGGTGGTAAAGCGAGCCACAAAACTGGAGCTGAGACAGATTATATGACTTTCGTAGCATTAACACTTTCCGTCTGCTTATTTCCCCTCATCTGTTTAGGGTAGCAGTTCATACCTTTCACAACACAGCCAGCATGCTCTTTCTACCGACACTCAATAAATACAATGCTGGCATTGTTCAGGTAATCTTAAAGGTTTATTGGGAGTTTATTAGTTAGTTTATGGTTGTGTAATTGTTTTATTGCAGCAATGTCCAACAAAGATTGCTCAGGGCTTAATAAACTAGTGATTGATTAGTTTAGGTTAATATTTCTTCTCTCGGTTAACACTGATAACCTCACAGGTGCTGTTTAGGCTATAAGGGGAAATCATTTAATAAAGGTTTATTAATCATATATATCAGTGTTTCCTGGGGACAGTGTTGTCTAGTCAGGGAAATAGGAAAAGCAGCAAGTTAGATGTTAAAGGAACACCTCTTGAACTACCTCTGTTTTTTATTTTGTAGTGTTCCGTAAGCTGTACTTTGATAACCAATTTTATCGAATGCTATTTTCTGTCCTGTTTTTGACCCCGTTTATAAGAACAGCTCTGGTTGAATAGTCGTGACGGATAGTTATCTCAGAATAAACGCCCACTGCTATGATTGGCTAACCCTTTTTTATTATTATTATTTATTTATTTATACAGTTTTGCACATAGTGATCAGGTAACATTAATAAATCAGTTACTCACAAAATATAGACGTCTGACTTTCTCTTTCAATTTCAGAAAATCCAGCGTCGGATTGTGTTTGTTCGAAATCAAATTGGTCTTAAAAAAGCAGTGAACAAATAAACAATCTTTTACTGAAGCAATGATTGTTGGGCAATGTATTATATATATTTGAGATAGTTATATATTCATTTACCACCGCCAGTTTGCCACTGTTGGGTCCTTGAGCGAGACCTCTAACCCTTCCTGCTCCAGGGGTGCTGTATCTTTGCTGACCCTGTGCTCTGACCTCAACTCTCTAAGATGAGATAAGCGAAGAAACAAATTTAACTGTGCTATAGAGTATATGTGACAAAAAAAAACACTTACAGTTACTGTGTTGGTATTGATTTGAGAGTGGTAGAAATAGAAAAAGAACATATTACAATGAACTATATCATATAACTGTATCCCAAAAACATTTCTATCCTGCAACTCCCATTGGAATTGTCATTGTGCACCAGCAACAGTGATTTAGACACAATCCTGATTGTAGCAGATGTGTTGATTTTAATGACTATTGTAGCCCTGTGATATGCGTGTACACCCACTCCGTACAGTGGCATGAGTGGGAGTAAGGGCAAAACCTTTGCTGCACAACTGCCTTAAATTCATTCAAGTGTAGAAATCTTAAGTAGTACTATATTATACTATAGTAGTCATATAAAGCCTTTTATTATTATTACACAAATTTACACAAAGCGAATTAAACTCATCAGCCACGATTGTCTCATGGACCTTAAATCGAATTCAAAAGTGCCATAAATCTGCCGTATGTAAGCTTTTTTTTTTTTTTTTTTTTTTCCTCTCTGTTGCCCAAACACTCTTGTGAGATTCTCATTAAGGATTAAACTCATGATGCAGAGAGTGCTAGATAATGAACCGACTCTCTCTCTCTCTCTCTCTCTCTCACTCACCCCTCTCTCTCTCTCTCTCTCTCTCTCTCTCTCTCTCTTTTCTATAGCAAGAGCTTGTCTTTAATCTAGTATGCTACAGTATTGTTGGCTAAAACAGTGATGAATATTATTGTCATTTGGAAGCTCTGTAATTGTGAATGGACTGCCTAGCTCTGTCTGGCGTTGTTTGTCGATTGGGATCGGACCAAAGATGCATTCAGCATGCCGATGCTGAAGCTGTACAATGATGTAAAATATACTTGAGTTGGTGTATGACATTTTCCCCAAAAAAAAAAAAAAAAATAGCAAATTGAAATTAATTTTACACATCCCAGCTATGTCAAACTCTGCATCTTTGCCTTTCTGCATAGTACAGAATTCCCTGGAAACGAGAAATTTTGGATGCTCAATTGAGTTCTTGTTATTTGAAAAACTGTTTTATTAATTGAGATTCATTCAGTAGATACTGGGTCAACTTCAAGGTGGTTTCATTCATATGCTTATCAGAGACCTTCCCACTTCTGCCGAGAGCAAGGCCCTCAACCGTCATCTGCTTAGATGTGTAGAATGTGAAGTAAATGTAAGTGGATGTGGATGAAGGTGTCTGCCAAATGAAAGTGCTGCTTTTTCAGGCTGCCTTTTTCAGGTCATGACCACGTGTCAAGTGGAAAAGTCTATTGAAATTTTACAGAATTCAGTATTCAGCCATGTACAGTGGCTTAAAAAGTATTTATAAAATATTTTACAAATTAGTTCATAATTGTGAAGTTGATAATCTGAAAAGTGTGGTGTGCATTTGTATTTAGCCCCCTTTCATCAATACTTTGTAGAGCCACCTTTCACTGCAATTACAGCTGTAAGTCTTTTGGGGTATGTCTTTACCAGCTTTGCACATCCAGAGACTGAAATTTTTGCCCATTCTTCTTTGCAAATTAGCTCAAGCTCAGCCCGATTGGATGGGGAGTGTCTGTGAACAGCAATTTTCAAGTTTTGCCACAGATGCTTAGTGGGATTTAGGTCTGTACTTTGACTGGGCCATTCTAACATATGAATATTCTTTAACCCAAACCATTCCATGTTTAGGGTCATTGTCTTGCTGAAAGGTGAATCGCCCTCCCAGTTTTAAATCTTTTGCTGCCTCCAACAAGTTTTCCTCCAGGGTTGCCCTGCATGATGGTGTGTTCAGGCTGATGAGCAGTGGTACTTTTTCGTCACACATGGCGCTTTGCATTTAGTCCAAACAGTTCATCTTTGGTCTCATAGTACGGGGGGCTGAATACAAATGCACCCCACACTTTTTAGATTTTTATTTGCTTAAAACCATATATAATTTTCTTTCCACTTGACAATTATGTGCCACTTTGTGTTGGTCAAGCACATAAAGGCACCTGTACACTATACCAATATAGTCTGGTCTATCTATTTATTTTCCCTTTATCCAAGATGGCACTGATTGAGTTCTGCTTTAATGCTGCCTACACACTAAAAGATGTAAGAGACCACAAACACGAAGACATAAAAGACATGCTCCTTTAGCGTGTGGTTTAACTCGTTTGTCCTTAAGGTTTCCCCACTCATTAGGATTTATGATCATAAATATTCAACATTATATTTACTCAACATGAATATTTACTATATGTGATCAGGACGCCACCTTTTTCGGAGCAGACTCAGTCACTCTTAAAACACCTCACACCACAGAAAAAAACTGCTACAATAATCTTTAGAACCACCAGGATAATCACAACCCAGGATTGTAGGAGGGGGTGAAATTAGCCCAATTATCTTGTGGCGTGTACCCAGCACAGGAGGCTGGATCTGTTCTGTGCATCTGCAGTATATTTGTGATTTTTAGGCATGCTGCCATAGTGCCATAGCGAGGAGCTACTCTCTCAGCTTGATATTAAATTGTCAGAACTGCCAGTGACATATATTAATTTTATCTGGGCATATGATTGATGGAATTTTCTTTATGAAATACCCCCTTTAGCTCCTCTGTTGAGACCTGGGCTGGCAGAAGAAGCATTAATAAGCTTCAGGAAGATTTCAGAAACAGCTTGAGCCTTTACTCCCTCATGGCTTTGACATGATAAAAACAACCTTCTAAATAACATTTGCTGCACAAGTTCCTGTACCCTTTTGTAGCCTTTTTTTTTTTTTTTTAAAGAATTTTGTCTGTCAAAAACACCCTTTTTAAGATATGACGATTTTAAACTTTTGAATTAAAGGAGAATTAAAGAAGCAAGCTATACATGCGTGATGAGCAGAAAAGCATCTCAGAATGCAGATATTGAATCTTGAGGTGAACCTACTCTCCTGTCGGAATTTGAACCATTGTATCCAGCAGCATGTATCCATTCATCCAGTATAGGCTGGTGGTGCTGTAATGATGTAAGGAGTTCTTTTCTGGCACAACCTGTGTGCCAATCAAGCATTAGTAGTTTTTGATGTGCACATACCTTCCCATTATCAATATTTCACATATTATTGGTACAACATTTTACAGCGTTCAGTTTGCTCTTAGAACGGTATTGTTCCCAATAGATCTTTTAAGCTTCTGCGTATGAATGACTTCCAGGCATTTTAATAGAAATAGAAGTAAATATTGATTCAGTTTTGCTTCTTCTGTGACTGACTAAGTTTATTATTATAGTGCGTCTCAGGGCAGTTCCTCAGTAGACTGTAGTAGCACTTTTTTTTTTAAATTAGGATAAAAACACAGTTGACTATACTGTATATATCCTTTTGGAATTGCTAAATCTAAGGTGGTCTGTCCTTCCACTGCAGTTTCACATTGCTGACCCTGTACCAGTATTTCTACCAGTATAGCGCACACTGAGCTGCACACCAGCTGTTTCCATTTTCAATCTGCTATGATGTGAAGTTGGAGCGCTGTAGAGACAAGTAGAAGAGTGAAATGATTAGGGCATTGGCAGAGAGGGCACTGCTAGCTCAGTGGGTACAAATGTAGATTACCAATCATATAGTAGGGGTGTTTTAATCCCAACACCACTAAGGTGCCCTTGAACAACTTATTACAGTCAATGAAATTCTCTATTTTGCTTCAGTCTGACTGCAACCTAAAGGATTCCATTTAAACTATAGATATGTTTCTTTTCTCCACTAAACATATGTCTTGTGCTTGATTTTATTTTGTATTTATTTAAGAAATAATAATAGTTATTGTGTAAATAATATTCCCCTTTCCAAAGGAGTTTGACTGTAAGTTACTTGTACAGTCAAAGCTATTGGTGTCTAAAGTACCCAAAAACAACCCTTGAGTAAAAGTCTAGCTATTTTACTGGAAAATGACTTTGAGAGAGATAATCATGTAAAATTTTACTTGAGTTCCAACTTCTGATTTTCATTTTACCCAAGTATGAAAGTAAATGTACGGGGAAAACAGCTATTTTATGCACAGGGTCATCAAGACTATGTTCAGTTTTAACTTTTCTTCATTTTCTTTTGTTTAAATTAATGGCCACTGTTTGTTTTTAAGTGTTGTATAAATAATAATGATGATAATTAATTCAAAAACAAACCGTTTGCTTTGGATTTGAGTATGTAGAGGCTCCATGCTGTTCATGTAAATCAGCTAAATAAATCAGTCCCAATTAAACCATTTAAATGACTATCGAAAAAGAATCTTTTGTTCAAATTTCTCTGTTTAATGGAAAGCCGTCATAGGCTGCAATGTAACAGAGTTTTAATCAAAATTTACCTATGTAGTCTTCTGCTTCAACATAAGTGCACATTTGTCACAAATATAGCCACTGGAGTTCATTGTCAGAAATGTCCTTTATTAGCCGAGAATCTGCCTAAGCATCGAATGGAACTCGCGAGCTAGCAGGAAATGTCTGGGCTTGAGTGGAAAATTATATTACCCGTGGATGTACAAGCACTTGTTTGCACATGCGCGAAGAAGTTTAATCAATGATCTTATTAACTAATCAAACTGCAGACCACTGATCTGTCAAGCCCGCCTAGTTGCTTTCTGCATCAAAAATATATATTTGTTTTATTTAGGATATGCAGTGGAGTAAAAGTTCACAGAAATATAAAAACCCGAATAAAGTACAAATTCTTCCCAAAAAAATACTTAAGTACTTTAACAAAGTGTTATTACTTCATTGCATTATACCTTCGGTCACAGCCGCATTACCTTCTTAAACATAGTGTAGGCACTTCACCTTAGAATGAGTGATTCACATTCATTATTTTTGAGTCAGGCTTAATGAATGTGCAGCTATTTTTCTATTGCGGCTTCATTGCAGTGTCACCAATAAGAAGACGCTAAATAATACACTTTTTCAGCAGTTTCCAGAAGTACTTTCAGCTGCTACACAATCCTCGCTTTACGTTATATAACACAGTTATACTGTGTAAAGGTTTTAGCCCTGAAGTCTCTTGGTCATTGGAAGTCTTTTGGGGTTTTTTTTCAGTATTGTGAAAATCTTTTTGACATTCATAGAAAGCAAACTTGTGATTTAACTTTTATCTTGATTAATTAATGACCGTGTGCTTTAGAGATTTGGGTAACATTCTCAGGTCATCTATATATATATAATGTTTGAGTAGCCTTTGTGTCCTGAAAGTGCAATTCAGTCACGCATTCCACTATAACTTTTTATTACAATGTCTCCAGGTCAGGAAAAGGTGCTATATTAATCTATCCAATGAAATGAGAAAACCAGAGTGAGAAGGTTATTAGGAAATAATTTTTAAAAAGTTGTGGGAAAAATAGCCCCACTTTATTCCAGTCTAAAAACATACAGAATACTTGTTATTTGTGTTGACTGAATGATTATTATCGATATCGTGAATCAGTGTCTCTGCACTGATTCTAGATATCGATGATAATCATTTAGTCAACACAAATGACATAAGTATGAGGCTTGCTATCACTCAGTAGGTAACAATTCCTTTAAATGTTGTAAAAGTCCACTTGATTCCACTAAGGATCTACAAATCTAACATGAAGAGTTAAAGACTTCATTTGAATTTTTGAGATTTGTCCGACGCCCCTTATACAGAGAGACTTTACTTTCCTGTTAATAACTAGACTGTGTATAAAAACGTGTATTTATTAATACTTTTTTAAAGTATCCAGTAGTGTGTTAAGACAGATATTTAATCAGGAAATGATAAAACACAATGTAGACTGAGATCGATCAATGTTCTGTACAACTTCTTGTGAAAAATCTGGAGTCTAGAGATACAAAGACTCATAAAGAAACCCTGGACAGGTCGGATCGCAGTGCAGCCCGAGTTGCCACCTGTCCCCTAAAATACAGAATCATTCAGTTCACTTATTTGTGAACTATTAATAGAATAGAATAGAATAGAATAGAACTATTAGTGCTGTAACAACCACACAGCTAATGACTAGATTCCTGTTCCTTTAAATTTTATGTTAATTTAAAGTGTGTATCATCATATGTATAAGAACCTTATCAGGTACTGCTGTTTATAGCCCAATATGGCTTTTATTTACCAGCTCATCCTATGTAACGTGAAGGACACCAGCCTGAGTGATGTTGCCCATTATACGCTGATGAAGCATAGAGAATCGCAGTGGAAAGGGTCAGCTTTGAACTGAGCTGTTTCTCCAGACAATTGTTATCTCTCTCTTTTCTCTCTCTCTCTCTCTCTCTCTCTCACACATACACACACGCACACACTGCTTCAGCTATCACATCCTTCACTTAGAACTAAAAGTTGTTTTAACAAGCAACTGCTTTGAGCTGCTAATGTCCAGAATTTCATTACAGACTCATTAATGGGATATCTTAAGTCCTTAAGTAAAAATATCAGCTGGTACTAGAAACGACGGCAATAAAGAAAACAACAGATTTAGTGTGTACAACTTTTGTATGCTGAAGCTTGAAGGCTGGAAAATACAGACTGTTCATGGTTGTGAAGTTATTAATCATCTTTGCAGGCTTGAAATGTTAGAGAATGCTGTGTGAAAGCACTGGGTTTGAAGATGGTGTGATAAATAGTGTTACACTAGCAAAGCAGTCTGGCGAACAGCTGGTTAGGATTCTCTCTTCAGGTGAACGTGTCTCTCTGTTTTCCTCTTACTTTCTGGCACACAGCAGAACTTTCGATTGCTCTGGGCGCTGGTGGAAAACACATTGGCAGGTGTTCAGAACACTCTCTTTTTTTTAATTTTGTTTATTTTAGGAGGCTGTCCTTGAATGAGCAATTATGGTTTAATTAACTGACAATTATCTGTAGGACCTCATTATTGTGATAAACACCAAATTGCTATGTCCACATTCAGGTGGTGGCTGAGGAAACAAACACACATAAACAAACACCTCCCCCAAGACAGCGTTTGGGCTAAAGCTTGAAAAAAAAAAAAGGATAAATTAAAAAGTTAGAAACTTGTCTAGTTACTGGAGATGTGCATATCGGAACATTTATGACAATTTACTGATTAATTATTCATCTTTTTTTTTTTAAGTTGTATTTTTGTCCCTTTTTCTTTTATTTAGTTGTAGTTTTTTAAAACCGTTATTGTTGCCAGGATTTCTTTTTGTGATTGTTGCAGGTTAGAATTACTTATTTTGCCTCCAGTTTTGTAGAGGTCATCAGGAAAATGCTTTGCAGGCTTTCGTTTGGTAATTTAGATAAGTTTGGTGATGGTAGGGTTTGGTGATCTACTTGTTTTGGGAATTACAATGATTAGTCAACTTTGCAAAAGACGTTTGTGGTTGGACAGAATAAATTGCACAGTATACATAGGGATTAGTTCAGTTTGCCTTAATAATATTTGTGTTTGGACAATTTGCGCTATATTTTTCTATTTTTACTTTGCTTGCTGTTGCACGGTGTTGACAGTGTCGTCGTTGTTAAGCTATAACACCGGTTATGTCACATGCTCACCGGGGTACCGCCCCCACTGTCATTTTCATTTTTTTTATATAAAATATTAGGGGTTTTTTTTATATTTATTTAAAGTAAGATCTGTAATGATGAGACAGCTTTGTGAAGCTGTGTTCAGTTTTTAATTGTTGTACCCAATGCAGCACTCCAGTCTCATCACGTAACAGATCAGCAGCAGGAGTCAAATTTCATTTATCACCTGAGATATTCAATATGTTAATAAAAGTTCTGTATAGACACATTTATCCGCTCATTTATACTCATGGGGTAATTCAAACTAGTCAATACACCTCCAGCTGTGTTTTCAGAAGGTGTAAGGGGGGCAGAGCAACTGTAGGTAGTGCATTTAGTCTAAGGGAAAAAGATACACAGATGAAGTCCACCCAGACAGTAACTGGAGATTCGGAGTGAAGCGAAGACCCTGGAGCAGTGAAGTTTGTACCATTGCAAATAACCATTACATAATACTTGGTATTCAACACTTCACTTTAATCAGTACAGTTCCCTTTGTAGTAATATACTCATGAAGCAGGTCTGCTTGTTTCTTTTGCAGGGACGGGGCATAGACATGTTGGACAAGATTCTAAACTGATGACTGGTGCCTGTGTGGTGCACAACACACTTGGGCACTGGTTGTGTAGAAGTATGATGTTTAGGTGGCTCATGTCTGATGAATTAAACGATGGATAAATACACACAGTTAATTATATAAAATAATTCTAGTCAGTTGGGACGTAGCACGGTGCTCATTTAGTGAACGCAGAAGTAAACAGATGTCTTTTAAGTCTGGATTTAAAGATGGCTACTAATTTAACACGTGATCTTTAATGGAAGCTTGTTTCAACTGTGGGCTGTAGAATAGCTAAAAGCATATTCCAGTGTATTCAGGCTCTTGGCCATTGAGTTGTTAATAAACAAATAACAGTACTTTGTAAATCCTAAATGTAAGTGACAGCCAGTGTAGGGACCTGAAGACCAGCGTGTGATATGTTCAGATTTTCTAGTTCTGGTCAGAATCCTGGTGGCAGCATTTTGTATGAGCTGCAGCTGTTTAGTGGTCAGGGGTGCATTACAGGTGTGCGATACAATACAGTCTACTCTTCTGGGGATAAAAGCATAAACAAGAATCTCCACGTCCTGACTGGAAACAAAATATCTAGCCATGTTTGTAAGGTGCTGGTATGCTAATTTAGTTATTGCTTTGACATGGCTACTGAAACTTAGGTCTGACTCCAGAATCTCATCAAAACGTCTGGCTTTTCTTAGTTGTTTGATCCCTAGTATGAAGGTATAAATTCACATTGAGAACTTTATCTTTCTTTTTAAATGCAATGATTTCAGTTTTCTTCTTGTTTAACTAAAAAGTTTGACACATCCAACTGTTAATTTCATGAATGCATTTGCAGAGGGAGTCAATAGGGATGTAGTCATTTGGCGATAGGGAAAGGTAAACCTGGGTATTATCTGCATAGCTCTAATGGGCAATTTGGCTCTTTATTATTTGACTCAGTGAGAGCATACACAGGTTAAACAAAAATGGCACAAAGACTGAGCCTTGTGGAATTCCGCATGTCATGAACATATACTTAGACCTGGTCTCCTGTACTCACAGAATAACCACTTCCTTTTATGTACGACGTAAACTATTTTAGGACCATCCCAAAAAGAGTGGCCCAGTTTTCCAGTCTCTCTAGAAGTGTGTCACGATTGACAGTGTTAGCTCTGATATTTTGCCAGAATCGGAATTTAAGCGAATATCATTTATCATCTTTATGAGCTGTGATGTGGTCAGAAACCACATCAAAAATTTTCCAAGTTTATGCAGTTGTTCAGCTAATAAAACAACCTTTTTAATTTTCTTTCCTATAAAAGGAAGAGTTGATATTGGTCTATAGTTGCTCAATATGGTATTATCCAGATGACTCTTTTTCAGGAGGGGTTTAACAACTGCTGTTTTTAGGTAGTTTGGAAAAGTCCCAGAAAGAAGTGAGGTAATTACCACTTTTAAGACATCTGCTTCTAGACAGTTAGACACACTTTTTTTAAAAAAAAAAGATGTGAGAAGTGTGACACAGTAGCAGGTTGACGATTTGAGATTTAGTACTATTTATTTCAAAATTTTGGTATCAGTTTCTTTAAAAACATACATCATAACCAGTAGATTATGGTTACATTTTAATTTAGAGCTGTGTTCATTGCCTTACTGATATTATTGATGTTTTAGAAAGAGTGTAAGTGTTGTTTAAGTTACTGTTTATAAGGTTTGGTAGAAAGGTCTGTCTAGCCATGACTGGATCCACATTGGAAAGCATGAAGTCTGTCTTTATAGATGCTACAGTGAATTACATTTTTGATCTTCTGACAGCTGTCTTGCCTTGTTTTCTTATACTTTGTACTGCTGTTGAGTTTCTGCAAGGTGCTTTTTGTCTGCCAGTCTTCTTATTGACTTTCACATGAGCAAGATCATCAATAACACTCTTAACTTAAATCAAGGAGAAGACCAACGATGTCTGCAGAAATGCTGGGTGTTAAACAGTCCACGAGGGTTTTATTAATGCAACTCTTTCTGACAGAAACAGCTGTAGTGGTAGCGCAGATCAATATATCAAAAGAAAAAATACAGAAGTGATCAGACAGTGCTACATCCTTAATAAGAATGGATGAAAGGTTTAGACTTTTACTGGTGAGTAAATCTAAGGTGTGTCCAAGATTGTGTGTGGGTTCATGCACATGCTGAAAAGGGTCAAATATGAACAGAATGTGTAGAATTAGAGCACCTTGCAGCAAAATACCTAAACATCCGAAAGACAATTTCTGGCCAAATGACTTCTGCTTTCACTGCTAGACATGTTTAAATAGAACAGCTCCACCTCCACCTCTGCTAACAGCTCTGCATTCACTTCTAAAAGAAAAGTTAAGAGGGGCTGTTGGCACCCCAGCTGTCTAGCCAGGTTTCTTTTCGAAACATTAAATCCAGGTTGTTTGTGATTACTTTCAATTTGAACTTTAATTTAATTGTACGTGCTTCACAATAGATTTAAAGGAAACATATTAAAAAAAAGAAATAAATAAATAAACAAAATTAAATGTCAGAAAATAACAAATAATAAAAATCTACCCCTTAAATTTAATAAGCCAACCCACTGATAAGAAATGGCATTTATCAAGTCAATACACATGAGGTTTCTTAAGGTCTTTCCCTCTTCAAAAGCTAATTAAAAAAAGGGTTTTTCAATTGAACTTCTAAGAATGGAGCCTGCCCAATACACAGCGAAAGACTGTTCCACAATTTGGGGGCCACTACCACAATTGCTCCATCACCCTTCAGCTTGGCAGGGACCTGACACATATTCCTGAGCACTGTTATCAATAGTTTTTGGTTCACCTACAGCAGATGAAGAAGCCTGGGGGCCCTGGCGTTGTGGCAGGTCTCAGGGGCTCGTGGTATCAGTCGAGAGTTGCTTGTGGATCTAATGAAGCAATGATAGAAAAATTTGATAAATAAGACAGACAGACAGACATAGCTTTTAATCAGGATCGATAGATGGATGGATAGATTAGTAGAAGTATCTATTAAAAGATGGACGAACTGACGGATGGACGGATGGGACAAAAAATGTGGATAGAAGGATGGATGGATAGAAGGAAGGATAGATGAATAGATGAATAAACGGGCGGATGGATGGATGGATGAACAGGCGAATAGATAGAAGGGTCGATAGATTAGCGAATAGATAGACAAATAAATTAAGTTTAAACTCAGGTCTCATAAATAAGCATATAGCCTGTTTTAAGGATGTTTATTTCCTGTAAGGGCCACCACATGGGAGGGATTCAGCTGTCGCATGCACAGAGTGAGATAGGAAGTGTTAAAGAAAGCTGACTGCAATATATTTTTCTCAAACAGAATCAGTAGCTGAGAAAAGTGCAGAGGTGTTTGTTGTGTGTGTGCGCCGAAAAACCAAGAAAGTGTGAGTTGGATAAAGAATCTGTGCAAGGGGGGAAAAAAAAGACAAACACACACACACTCTGCGGAAGAGAAAAGCAGGTACATAGAGTGCATGTTTTTTTCCTTACTGCCAGTACATTACTGTGTCCTCAAAGGACAAGCAGGAGTCAGGAGAGTAGGGGGAGGGAGGGCTTTTTGCTACCATCTCATAACTGTCTTGTATTTCTGTTATTGATTGTTTTTGTCTAGGGCATTGACTGATTTGCAAGGGCAAGTCTGAGTGTAATAGAAAAATTACACTATTTTGTCCTTTCACAAAAGATGTTGCCGTGTGCTGCCGTGTCCCCCTGAGAGAGAGAGAGAGAGAGAGAGAGAGAGAGAGAGAGAGAGAGACAGAGAAAGAGAGAGTCAGTGAGCGAGTGCTGGCCATGAAGAAATTACTTTCTCTTTCAATTCGATTGATTGATGGAGACATTCACTCGTGCTAGTTTTGCTTTGTGATAAGATGCATTATCAGGCTACAGGTAGCCAAAAGATAATTGGTAAAAGGAAATGTATTTGGTTAGCAATAATCCTTAAATAGACTTCAGCATTAGAAGCCCAAAGTGTGCTAGAAAAAACATTCCCCACATCAGTGTACCACTTCACCAGCCTGCATTACTGTCATACCCCAAACTCCAAAAATCCTCCAGATATCCAGTCATTAACATGTTTACTTTTGGTGATTCTGTGCCCACTGCAGCATTAGCTTACTGTTCTTGATTACCTAAGGATGATGTCTTTTGGTGTTGTACCTTATTTACCCCAAAGTGCATTCTGACTTGTTTTTTCTTTTTTCATCTCACAGTGGTTGTACATTAATTTTCATTTTGATACACCATTTCAATCTGCAGAACCCACACTTACCTGTGGGCTTTCTTTATTGTGCTATTCTGAGAATGCCCTATAGAGTGTTGTGTTTAAAAACTTCCCAAGAAATCAACAGTTACCGAAATATTTACACAATGTTTCACTGAATCAGGCTCTAACTGTTGAGTTCATCCAGGATTTAGCAGATTTATTCAATTGTAGGTCAAGTTAAATTTTGATTTGTCCATTAGATTGTCAGGATGCAGCTAATGTCTACCTGATGCTTTTTATACCAGTCCCTTCAGGATGTTGTGGCTCCTTTTGTCATTTGTTTTGGGTTAAAACGCTTGGGCAGAATTTCTAAAAAAAAAAAATTGCCTACTAAATGCCAGAAATGTAAATGTAGTGCTTTTAGCAATGTCTTTCTTGGGGATAATACTAGAGTCAGTGGCATTAACCTCTGGATCCCCATACTTATAGCCCTGTATCCGAGGTAGTACACCTCTAGCCCCATAGCGCAAACCAGCTATTATTTAAGGTAATAAAACTTTCTTTTTCAGTGTTAATGCTGTTATGGCTAGTTCAATTATTCCAATTTATTTTTATTTGTATAGCGCATTGTCTCAAAAGCAACTTTACAGTAAGAATGCAGTAGGAATGAATAAGCGTAAGTTTGTCCCTAATGAGCAAGCCCCTGTGGCAAGGAAAAACTCCCTAAGATAAAGTAGGAAGAAACCTTGAGAGGAACCAGACTGAAGAGGGAACCCATCATCATTTGCATGACAACGAATGTCTGTTTATTACAGCTAAACCATTTTGAAGTGTGCGGTGATAGTGCTGACAGGTGTTTTTGTGGAGCATATGATGATATGATATGTATTATTTGTTTAGTTTTCATAGGACTTTATGATCCGTGCTGAGGCTGGTATCTATTTTGCCAGGGCATATTCTGTAACTTCTTATCCAACCTCTTCTGTGTCTTCTGTAATTGTGGTGTCAAATTGTGACAATAGATTGATTATTATTATTGTTTTTCTTTTCATTAAATGATTTTCCTAAACCTGCTCATGTAATTGTTATAATGTGTTATGCATTTCTGTATGTGTGTTTCAGGTGATGATTTTCGTCCATGCCCGTAACTCTACTGTGCGCACGGCCATGACTCTGATTGAGATGGCCAAGAACCGAGGAGAGTCGTCGTTCTTCCAGCCAGACCAAGGACCAGATTACGGCCATTGTGAAAAGCAGGTGTGGGTTGAACTTTAGAATTAAATCAGTGAACAGATTTTCAACTGGACAGTAACTGTCTATAAATTTCAAATAGAAAAAGCTGCCTGTGCACTAAATGTCAAACTCGACACTCTTTTTCGGTAGGTAAACAATATACCTTGCAATAGTCCACTATTCTGAGTATACAGCCGTCAGGCAAAGTGATAAGTGTGTGTTTAATTTGTAATAGCTTCCCTCAGGCAGCAAACTCTGCACTTACTGCTTTTTTTATTTCTTTCTGCGGGTAACGGTGCTGAACCCGTGCCGTGATTCTGTGAAGCTTTATTGTGGAAGACCAGAAAGAAAGTTATTTATGAACACTTATTCATGAGCTCTAAAGCAGAGGAAAGAGAGAGAAATTGAGGTCGGTCACCTTCGCGAGCTCCACTCCTTAGGGGAGAGCGGTAAACAGTCTGAGGGAGGCCAAGCGGTCGCGGCCTTGCTGGAAATGAAGCTCAGAGACGCCGCGCTAAACTCTTCCCACACCGCTGCATTAGATAGTGAGCAGAGACAATTAGAAATCTGCTGAGGCCACAACCTTTAGCTCAGGTGTAGAGGCCAGCTGCTCAGTCTAACAGAATGCCCTCCTACTGCCAACGGGATCGAGGAGCATGCGCCACTTTAGCAGCCGCTAGCCAGTGCTCTGCTTATTCAGAGTTAATCAAGAAGGCTTTCGAGCCAAATCCTAACACATTTATTACTAATCCCAATAACAGAAAACCTTTCTGGCTGTTGGTGTTTGAGCTACTGGGAGGTCTCTGTGCACTGCCACACTTCCAGCGCACGTTAGATGCTTTTAATTCCCTACATATAAAAATAAAAAATTTTTTTTTAGCAGGACCATTTCCTAAGTGCTCATTTTTATCACTTGTTTCAATCCTATTAAAAAATATTCAACTTCTAGAAGCGTTATTCTTATTAAAGGGACTAGAAAGTATCCTGGTGATTTGTTTAATTTAGAAGAATTTGCATGTTAGTAGGGTGCAAAATTTGGTCCATAGGACTGGATTATATGGAAATTAAAGGAAATTTAGTTAAAAAAAATTTTTGCAGCCTCATCTGATCGTTGTAACTAATATTAGGCTGCAATATTATATTGACATGCAATTTTAGAGAAATTTATAGCCTACATATTTCTTAATCATTTGCACACAACACTGCAGGACTATCAGGTCCATAGCTTCACATGCACTGTGCATTTCTCTTAACATTTTACCAAACCCATCTTTCCTTACATCCTGCACACCAAATATCTATTTTGGTCGGTGTTTATGTAAATTACATAATTAGTACGTGCATTTATGTACTAAATGTTTTTTCCTGCTGTGTGTAACAAAATTATACATAATAATACAAAATAATACACAATCCCACCAAGTCACTTAAGGGGGGAAACTAGCATCTTATGACCCCAGCTTATGAGCAATTTAATATGTTATTATATTAACTCTATACATATTTAATAATACGTATATAGAAATATTTTTTTAAATATTTAATAAATTCCTCACAGTTCCTGTTACGCTGAATAAATGAATGTTTTTGAGGATGTCAGATTTGGGCAGGATTTTGTTGCTCTGGATTCTGGATGGTGTGGAAACTGGGAAACAGCTTGCACCTGTTTGTAGATATCTTCACAGACCAGTTCAGTGCCAGTTGTCTGTTAAAAGCAGAGAATCGAACTAAAAAAAAAAAACGAGCTCTCGGCTGAAAACTATCTTAATGTTCTCACTAGTGAGCATTAAAGGATTTGTCGAAAGTGTCTAAAAGCTACTCGTGTTTTCCCTCTAGTACAGAACATACTCTTCAATAAAACCACAACCAAACTGTGACTTCTATCTTCACTTCCCCATCTGTCATCTCCATCAGCAAAAACATGGGGCTCTGTTGGTTAGAAGTGGCAGCTGTGAGAAAGTTCTGTACGCGTGCGCTTGTGTGTGTGTGTTTGTGTGTGTGTTTGTGTGTGTGTGTTGAGAGCAGCATTTGTCCCCTGCAGCACTAGCTGGGCTTTGGTGGTAGAGCAGAGAAGGAGAGCGGGAGGGAGAGAGAGAGAGAGAGATAGAAAGGGAGGGAAATCGAAAGAAAGATGCTGTGCAGTAGAGAGTGAGCTCTGGCTTCATTAGGATCTGTCGGCCGAGGTGCAGGCAGAAGCGACCCATGATGGATTAGATTCATCCTGACTGCATGCAGGCACAGAGGATCAATAAGCCGCTGGAGAGGCAGCTTCTCGCTTTTCTTCTGCTCTCTCTTTAGGTTAATGCTGCTCACTGGACAAACATGACAAACATGAATACAGCGTGTTCGTGTGTGTGTGTGTGAGTTTGAATCTGACCTGTTTTAAAGATTTTTATATTAGATATACGGTTTTATTTTAATGTAATTGCTTGAAATGAACATAATGTTTTATTTTATGCTTTTTTGACATTAAGAGTACTGAAGAGGAAGGTGAGGGCAATGCAAAATGCACACAATAAATGGCGAAAGTAAAAGACAAATCCAAGACATTTTGGCTATTTATCCCAAAAAGTCCCAGCCGGGCGCTTTTTTTTTTTTTTGATGGATGGATGTTAAAAAGAACCCAATAAAAAGAGTGGCGGGTTCTTCTTTATATTAAGGACATATAAAGAGATATATTAAACAAAACAATACAGCCAACATTGCCAAGAGGACTCAAACCCCACAGAAAAGCTGTGATGTGAGACGGCAGAGAGCCTACCTGAGAGAACTGTGGTGGGATTCTGTATTAATGATTAGTTGTTTTGAATTCTCCGAATTTATTTCACATTTTAATTAAATGTTAGGTTTTTCTAATATTGTTATTGTGGGTTAAAGCAAATTAGCAACAAAACTTTTTACAAACAGTCTGTGTGAGTATGTGTTAAATAAGATTTGGGCTGTATAAACACTCAGGGGTGTAGCTGGGCCTCTTAGGAGCGAATGTCGCACACTAACTTTATATTTAAATCTCCCAACACGAGGCGGAGTGATGCATTTAATAACCTTTACCTTGATCCCAGGGGCTTTGCCAAGATAAATGCTTCTTTCACTGTCTTCTCTAATCCACTTTCTATTTATATGAACCAGTTAAAAATAAACCCAATGCATCTCTGTGTTCCCATTCCTGCTGATGAACACACCGCTGGAGCAGCAGGGTTTTTTACATACAGCAAACATAGTTAAATCAATATCATTTTTAATGCAAATCGAAATCTTCTAAAATCAGTCGTGTGTGTCTGTGTTGATAAATATGCCATCTAATAATTTCTAAAAAAAAAAAAAAACTATAAATATGATTATGACATTAGTAGTGAACAGTTCTGAAGACCAGACTGGAAGTCTGGATAATTCTGAGAAGTGTATTTTATGGATGGTTTTGTGCTTTTTATGCTTAAGAATCTTGCTGTTAGGTTTCATGAAGGTTAAGACAGATTAATTCCTTCGATGGGCTCACCGCTCCGGGACTGCGCTGCCTTGATCACATGGTTTAGTCTGCCACAGCAGCGCTTATCGCCTGATATTTCCCTGCATTGCCATTTATATCTGTTTTTAAACCTCTGTGTGCATGTGATCTACTAATACAACACCAATTAGGTCAATTATAGAATTTGGTCCTATTTATTCTGCATTGAAGTTCGAATTGAGCCCACTACATAGCTCCCTCGCACCATTCATTAAGTTGCTCTATCACTTAGCTTGAATATCTTAATGCACTCACTTGAGTAAGTGATAGTGAGGAAATAGCGGTTATAATGGCGGTTCATCACTGCTGTCCATACAGAGCACTCTCTGTTTAATAGTGAAAAGTTTGCATTTGAATGAGGATGGGCATGAGTGTTTAAGTACATGCTGAAGTGAGGAATGGAGGGAGAGGGAGAGAGAAAGTGAGGAAGCGGTTACCTATAACAAGTGTATTCGTCTTTTTTTTTTTTTTTTTTAACAGGCAACTCAGAGCTCCCAATGCCATAAATAGTCTGATTGTAAAGTGTATTTATTTATTCTGTTCCACAGAGGGTTAAAGTCCCACCTATTTAGACAGTATCTAGGACAACACTTGTATTTTTTGTGTTACCTGCACTGGCATTAGTAATTCACTTATGAATTTGAATTGGATTGTTGGTCACTGTATAATCAGACGGATACTTCACCACTGACAAGTTTTTGGCTCTGTTTATTTTGCTTTTGTCCTATTTTATCCCCTCAGTTCGGACTCGCACTACGACATGCTACGCTAACCTGCGTTTCTCTGTATAGGATGTGGCAACTGGACTGAAAGTTTTTTTTTTTTATGTAATTGCTCGGAATTACCGTAGTGTAACCCAAAAGTGTGTGATAATTATCTGTGTCCTGCTTTATAAACAAGTCAATTAGAAGGACAAATGGATATTTTAGAGGGACAAATTTTGCATTACGACAACACGCCGGTCGAAGATGTTATTTTTGCTGCCTTCGCTGGTACTCCCAGCACATTTATAATGTTACATGTTATAAAATTATTTTAAAAACATATGCACATGCTTTCCCCAATTTGGTGCACTTTTCCCTCCTTAAAGACTTCCTGCTTCAGCTGACTATGTAAAGGATTTATAGGAAAGATGTGCTCACGGTATCTTTCAAAGGATGAACATCAATTAACTAATTAGACTGTAAAAGATTTGTTACCTGCCAATCCCGTTCCACCCCCCCCCCACCACCACCACCTTTCTTTCAGGAAGGGAAACCTACAACAACTACATGCACTTATTGAAACTGTTGCCCTTCCCGCATTACAAGACAGCATAACACACTCGCGTCCAAATGTCGTCTGCCCTCTTCTACTATGGGATGCACATGCCAGCGTGGCTGGTGTTGCTGTAATTGAGACACAAGTGAAAAGATGCCATTTCTCATGACAGAAATTCAGAGGAAGAAAAACACGTTTTGAAGTAGTGTTTTTGATAGTGATTAAACATTAACAGTACTTGGAAAAACAGCATCCTTAAAGCTTCATCAAGCTTTGCATCATTGCATCCTTTGCTTTTTAACCATTTTTTGGTAAAAGCATCTAACTTTTAAATTACCCAAGCTAAAGTATTGTAAATATCTGTATAATCTGAATAAATGTATAAGGCGAAAGTGGACATAGTTGATAAGTAGGTGTTGTGTCATTTCTTTACCCCTCACCAGTCTGTACAGGATGCTGAGCACGAGCTGCTTGAAGGACTTGAGTCTATAAATAGAAATGATGGATGGGGATTCCAGGCCGAGACTCTGCCACAACTCCTACCCCATTTATTCTTCTTAGCACACAGTGACCTATTATCTCTAACATACTGCATATGCCACAACACTGCTTAAATTTAGAGTGTGGCTGCGGTCATATAGCGAGACGAGTATAACGTAGTTGTAGCCGGTGTTTATATCTTTATTGTAGCCTGCAGTTATACGGTTCGTATAGCGCATTGAATCTTCTATACGAGAGCGGAGCGCGTTTTGTCGCAGCTGAAAGTTCCCTCTGTGCTGCACGCGCTTCCTGCTCCCCCTTGAGCTGTTTGGAATCACTAAAGCCTGTTAAAGGGACCTTGTACTGGCAAAAAAGTGTGTGTAGGTTACACAAGAAATGCAGCTTACAGCAGGGTCATTGATCTGGTGACAGAGAGGATGTGTCTGTGCTTTGTGTTGTGGGCACCAAGCCCGAAAAAATGGGCTGCAATCGGGAGGGGACTAAAAAAAACCTGCCCCCCCATTCGCCCCTCTCTCAGGGACCTGGCTGATCTGGCAAGCATGACCACAACCCTGTTTAAAGCCAGACTGTGTTTCCTGCCTGTTCTACAGTAGCCTTCCTGATCGCCAATTCAGCAGCCACCTTCCTGGACTAAAGCCCTGGCTTTCAGCCCTCTGCCCCAAGCATGTCTTTCAGCACTCACTCACTCATGCACTCGCTCACTGACTTCCATTCATCTGTCCTAAGATGGAGGACAGGAGACATCTAGTGCTTGGATACTGTGCCTGCAGCCAGTTTGGCAAGAAACAGGACAATTTTTTCCCCAGAATGATGAATTTGTATCTTTTTTTTTTTTTTATGTGTTTGTCTCCATGTGGTTGAATATGATTGTTAAAGAGAGACAAGTTTGGTGGTGAGATAGTTGGAAGAATTTTTTTCCAGCAGTAGTGACTCACTATTCAGCAGCACGGGCCAGGCTTTTTGATTCAGCGTCTTGTCTTGTTGTGTTTTGCTGTAATGAACACGCGTTGATGTGGATGAAAGCCGTCTGCGCCGGACTGCTCGGTTGGAGTTCTGATGGAGATTTTTAATAGACGGAGGAGATAGCAGGTTGCTGTCAGCAGGTTGAGAGTCTTCCTTTGTGAAGCTCAAGTCTGTCTGTACTCAAACACGCTTGTCAGTTTGCGTCCGTTCGCTCAGCCCCCCGCCGTCTGCGACGAGTCTGCAGTGCACGATTTAGCTCATTAAATTATATAGCCTGGAGTTTTTTTACTTCTCTTTTTATATCATCACCTGAGGCTGTTTTTATCCGCTGTTGTCGGGGTAAGCTGTGTTCTCGTCTCTGCAGCTTCAAGAGACCAAAGCATGACCCAAGCAGAGTGAAACTATGCGTTTGGACATCTGGAAATAAACTTCCCTTAGACAACAAATGTTTTTGTCTAGGTTGTTAATTAGACTAAGGATAGTTCTGATTTTCATTGCTTTATCATTGTCAAAACACAAGATTTTTATTTCGATTATTTCTTTAATTTATACACTATAAACTTTTTAATAATGCAGTTGCCAAACCTGGCAATTATGTGACAGCAGCAATGTACGTAAAAATTCTACAGATACACGTCAAGAGTTTTAGTTTATTAAATTTAAAAGCTTATGTTTACATCAAAATGAGGAAATATGGGCTTGTTTGCGTGTTTCAGATACTGGAAAAACCGAAAACTGGAAAAAGAAAAGATGAATTTTAGAACCAAATCTTTAGTAAATCTAAAACTGTAGGTGTATAAGCTAGGGCTGCACGATACTGGCAAAAAGTGACATTGAGATATTTTGGGGTTTTTTTTTTTTTATTATTTTCATTATTCTATTTGAAATTAATCATTCTTTTAGAATGATTGGGGTGATTTTGTAAGGGGTTCCATCTTCCTAAAATATAATACACACATTTTAAGCATAGATAAATACATTAAAACATATATGTTAATCAAATAAATAGGGTTTTGTTTTTTGTTTTTCTTGGGGAAATCTCACTATAAAGTTTTCATCGTATAAATTAAGTAATTAATATTTAACTCTACAAAGGTTTTGTAGCTTTACTTCATAGATTATTTCTTGCACCTGAATGCTTTATCCCTGATTAAAATGTTAACGCGTTGTGCAAATGCTAAACTTTTACTCTATTATTAAACTTGCCTTAAACCGTAATTCACGTGTTCTGATCTTTGATGCAGTCAACTATAATCCTCACTTGGCATAGCGTGACTATTGCAGATGTGCACATTGTGATGTTGATGCTGAAGTGATAACTTGATAGCCCAGTTTCCAAACAACCCCAGGTAGAAGACCAGTAGTCAGGTCAAATGTTGCCTGATCCACTGTAATTCCAAGACCAGGACTAGTCCAGAGAGGGTATTCGTGTCAAAAGCAAGACTGTAAAAACAACCTTGAGTCGATCCTAGACTAGATTTAATTCAAGTGTAGTTTTGAAATTTGACTTAATTTCTACAAACCTCAGCTAACTGTTAGAGCTGTTTCTTGTGTTTATAATGGCTGTCATCTGTATGTGTCTATTTTGTTTATAATGTGCCCCCCCCAAAAAAAAAAAAAAAAGTTCCCTGTAGTTTTTTTCAATGTGTAATAATTTAGTGTTAGAGATTTAGCATGTTGGAGTGGCAGCCCTTAACCTTCTCCCCAGGCGGTGTTAATGTCTCTGTCAATCTATCAGTAGATGAGCTGCTCTCCCTCTGCCGATTCGAGAACCAGATAAATTCTTTGTTGTGTGAATTCCTTTATTTAGAATAAGGTGTCAGACGGATAGTGCTGAAGGAGGCGGTTGTGATGCAGGGCTGCGGGCCGATGGCACTGAACACAAGACATGCTGCTTGTCTTTGTAGTGTCCCTGTGCAGTGTCTTTCCTGCTCTATTCTGCAGAACAGGTAATCAGCAGTGTCTGCTGCTGAATGTTATACCCCGGCATAGCGCATAGGGAGATGATGTCTCTACGCCAAGCCATAATCAGGCTTGATCACAGAGCTGATGCGCTGCCACCTTGAATCCAGCCTGGGAATAGAGGAGGCTGTCCCTGTCTCGCTTCAATTGAACATCCCATAACTTAGCCTTAATGCTAGCTGACACCTCAAAGTAAACCTTATCTTAAGCATTTCAATTAGATTGTCCAGCCCCTGCCTTCTGCCTGTGCAGACCAGATCATCTTCTCCAACAACAACTGGACAGCCTATTGGCAATGATACTTCAAATGTACAGAAAATGTCCTTTAATGAGCATTATAATAATACAAGAGAATATCAAAAAAATGCTACCATCTGTTGGCGTGTCTTGAAACTTTTTTGATAGCCCTTGTACATGGTAACTTATACAGTGTTGGGCAGGTTTCTTTAAAAAAGTAATTAGTTATAGGTACTTCTCACCAATTAAAAACCCACTTACATTATATATAAATGTAACTAGTTACTTAAAATTTTTTTATATATGTCAAATAGCTTAATTTAGATTAAATTAATGAAATGGACACTAATTAGAATAAATTATTATCACAAAACCCTGTATGCTAACCTACACCGTTTTAATATTGTGGCAGCATGTGCTGATTCGAGGTGCTTTATTAATCATAAGTTGCACATATATAAATAGTCTCGACTTTCACCAGTACGTCTAAATTTTATTTACACTACCCATAACTTTAATGAACATACTATTTCAATGGTCGGGAAGTGCATACTTAGATTAAATATAGTGTAGAATTTAGTAGTATGCTATTTCAGATGGTGCCGTTGTCGTTGATGTGTGCAACTGTGTCTGGTTGTGTGTTAACACCCGCCTTACTACTCCCATGATTGGCTCTACTTAGATTTACTCTACTTAAGCCTATCTTTATCAGTTGTGTGTCCTGTCCCACACCACACACACACCAGAGGAAAAAGAAAATTTTGCAGGTCCTGTGGCTGAGAGAGTCGACTCAGATGAAAACCGCTTCATTGAACCTAATTATATTGATGCCGCTTTTTATTTTCGGTAACTGTAACGAGATAACAGTCGTTCGTTTGATTACTCGTTACTGGAAAAAGAGTAACGCCGTTGATTTATTAGGCTGTTGTTCTAAACACTGTACCTATATAATGTAGCGGCTCACCATTATGTAATCTCATTTTACCACAGTTATGCTGAAAGCAATGTGTTAGAATTTGTTTATCGAGTAAACAATGAGCTGACAGTAAATTAATAGGCTGAGGTAAAGTAATAGGTTTTATATCCGAGTAACTTTCCCTGCTGTGTCTGGAACAGTCTTTTAGAATATACAGGAGACATAAGACAATCGTGAGAATAGGCTTTTCTCTGGGTGGGTCAGACAAAACTGCAATTTTCTCGCTATTTTTAGGTTTTATTTTCCGATGGCCATTCAGCCTCTCCCTCAGGAAAGATGATTCACCCCGTGTCTGATTGTGATTCCTCACATACAGGGCTGCAAAAAAGTCCCGTTCTGATTTCTTCATTTGTTTTACTTCTTTTTGTTACACTAAATGATTCAGATCTTTAAGCTAATTTGAACAATGCACAAAGCCTGACTAAACACAGTTTATAAATGAGGATTACATGTATTAACAGGGAAAAAGCTGCGCAAACCTGTGTGGCCCCTGTATGAAAAAAGTAAATGCCCTCTAACCCTGATAAATGATTGTGCTACCTCTGGAAACTGCAGTCAAGGGGTTTTGTAATAACCGATCAGTTATTTTATTACTCATCTGTTCTTGAATGTTTTTAGTTTATAGCATTTAAAATGTTCAGTGTGCTTTACTTTGTCTAACATGTTTTCTCCTTTAGTGATTGTTCGCTTTAACAGATCCAGCAGTAATCAGGCCCGAGTGTGACGAGTGAGATTTAATTCAGCTGTCCAAAAATGCAATTACTATTTTTACATAATCCCAGCTTTTTCCCCATATAGAGCCTTATTGTAAAAAACTGCATTTTGTATTTACTTAGGTTATCTTTGTGTAATATTAAAATTAGTTTGATGTCAGTTATTTAAGTGTGACATGCAAAAAAACCGAAAAAATCAGAAGGTAGGGCAAACACCTTTCCAATACCACAGTCCCGTGTGTGTGAAACCGACATTCTGAATTAACGTAATTTTTAGGAAAACTAACACGAAGAAAGTAATCTGGAAATTCGAAACTTCGGTGTGCAAAGCCTTTCACTGCTTAAGAAATTGCGTACTACTAGTTGATACCGTCACATATATAAATTAGCTGTCAAAGCAGCACTAATTTGAAGACGAATAATGTTTACTTGGGTACTGTTCAAATAAAAGTCCAATTAAATCAGAAGAAATATTTGTCCCTGAAGCACTTAAAGCTGCTGATATCATATACAAATTGCTGCCATCTACTATTACTGCATATGACAAGTCATCTCTCATGTGGGATAGTATGTGTTTATTGTATGTGTACTTTAAAATCCGGACAGAAGTGGTAGGTCATCCAGGAACTTTTCCTGTTTTTTACCTACTAAGTATTCGGACCTTCTACTCACCTGGCATACTTGCCCTGATCAGTTAATTAGGATACTCTTACTAATCCAGAGTAAAAATTCTATTTGCTCTTAGAACAGCTGTAACTGTTTTTGGCATGAATTCCACAAGTGGTGTTGAAAACATTCATTTGAGATTGTGGTCCATTACCTCAAATAATTGCTGCCGATTTGTCAGCTGCACATTCATGCTGTGAAGCTTCTGTTTTCCCACATCCCGTTTGTGAGCCATAAGATTCAGCTCTGGTGATTGGGAAGGTCATTGTTAAGTGCCGATGTCATGATTATGCAACTGGATGAGAATACCATGTTCTTTGTGACACCGGTTATTATCAGGTGAGGAACATTGTGAACAAAAATTGATGTGCATATCCTGTGGTATGCAAACAGTTCCTGAGTATTTTTATTGAGCCTAGCCGGTGCCATGAACACATTTCCCACACCATTACACTGCCAGCACCAGCCTGAGCTCTTGACATATGGCAGGTTGGTTCTGTGGATTCGTGCTGTGAAAGCCTAATTCTTTTGAGCTTCAGCTGTTTGGGTAAGCCTGTACCCACTCAGATTCCTGTCCCTGCCTGATAGGAGAGAAACACCATGTTGTAGCCAATCCACCTTCATTTTTAAAAACACTTCCCTATGTGTTATCAGTACTTATTTTTATAACTACTATAGTATATTATTATAACTACTATAGTAGTTACTAGTGGTTATTTTAGAACACTGTAATGTTCCGGCTAATATGACCATCAGACCATCATCAACATTTTTTTTGTCTGCAGAACTAGCTCAGTAGATGTTTTTGTTATAGATGCCTAAAAATGAACCAAATCATCTGGTACCAGCAACCATGCCATATGAACAACTGAATGACTGGGGGACTTGGCCGGTTTGTGTAATTGTATGCGTTGTGCTGCTGCATGATTGGCTGATCAGACAGTTATATGAATGAAAGATATTTATAAGTGTATGGATTTTTAAAGGCAAAATGTAATAAAGATATTTGTATCGTGTTTTCATCTAATTAGTGGTGTTTGTTTTGCCCTGGCAATAACATCTCCACCTCTGTCAGGAGGGCGCTCAGTCGGAGTAAAGGGTTTCCTGAGCAGAAATTGACCCACTGTGTTTATGCCTATTGGCTATGTTCTTCTCTACGGTGCCATGACTGTGTCTAAGGCCAATTGATAGCAGAATGAAGCACTCTCATTACGCTGTAGGAAAAAGAAGCCTGAGGATAAAGATGCAGGCAGATGAACAGGTCCAGGGAGACCAACTTGTTAGAAAACAAAAGGTCCAACAAGTGAGCATGAGAGGTGAAGCAGAATCTGTAACACCAGGATAAACATCTCACGATTTAACAGTTAATTAACAAGCTAAAAACAGAAGCCACAATCAGAGTTTCAAAGGAAAGAAAACAATGTGAACGACACATCATTAAAAAAAAAGAGAGAGAGAGAGAGAGAGAGAAAGAAAACGCTCGACTTCCCAATGGCAAGGAGAAGCTCGTTACAGACAGCTTTTTGATCGAGGATGGATCAGTGCATTGATTATCAGGAAGAGACATATCCTTGAGGAATAGGAAACAGTCCTCATTAAAGGACAAAGAGACAGAGAGGAGAAACTCTTAAAGCAACACCACACACAACATCCGGGATGTTTCGACCAGGCTTATGGAACCCCAGACACACTAGGTGCATGAATGCACACCGCTTGTGCAGCGAGATCGTCTCCTGATAGATCAGTGTTAGTTAGTATTCTGGCTGTGAGCTGATGAAGAAGGAGAGACATATTCTGTCGTTTTTCCCCCTCTCTGAAAGCCAATAGGGCTTGGTTGCCATTGACCTCTATTTAGCAGGAGGCAGAAAGCGATAAAAACCTTTTGATGGGGAGGCCATTACTGTCTGTAGAGGTCATGACTCATGCTGCCAGTCAACACACAACACACATCTCAAACCCCACACTCATTCATGCACCCTGTGTGTGAGGCTGGGAGGAGGAAGTGTACAGGAACGTGTTACCCGGAGCATTGTGATGTTACAACTCGATGTGGAAATTCAACCTGTGAAAAACATTTCATTCAAATTTTACATGTTTTTATTGAGTTTTAATAAATCTTCTTGGTTCTAAATGAGGATCTCAATTAGTTTGATATGATTAAATAAAGACAGTAAAGACTTGTACTGTGAAGCATAATAAAATACTGCTATCAATATTTATGGCATTTGGCAGACATCCTTATCCAGAGGGCCTAGCATTATTCCCTGTTATACAACTGACCAATTGGGGGTTAGGGGCCTTGCTCAGGGGCCCAGCGGTGGTGGCTTGGTGGTGCTGGGAATCGAACCCAGGTCTTTAAGTTGGTAGTCCAACACCTTAACCACTCCGCTACCACTTCCCCATGAAACATCCAGTTAACAAAAGTAATGTTTAGTACCTGACTGTATAAATTATGTGTTTTATGTTAGATTTTTTGTAGTTTAACATTTGTAGAGTTTGTAATTAATGTGATTTGACACCCAGACATGTATAAGCAGTTTGTTTACATTTATGTTTGTATTTCTGGCCAAACATGCAAATGAAGGTTAAGGGCCTTGCTCAGGGGTCCAGCAATGGTGCTTCCTGGTGGTACTGGTAAAATAACCCACAATCTTCTATTAATCAGTCCAATGCCTTTACCACTGTGCTACCACTCCAAATTATTTTATGCAACTACTCGGTTATGTAACCTGTAAAGGCTTTTCTGAAGTGTGTATGAGATTCATTATTACATAGCTAGTGTACTACACCCTGACCAATCTGTGTTTAAACTCTTCAGGTGCAGCGCTCACGGAACAAACAGATGAGGGAGATGTTTCCTGACGGATTTGGGATCCATCATGCCGGGATGCTGAGGCAGGACCGGACGCTTATGGAGAACATGTTTTCCAGAGGTTACCTAAAAGTCCTAGTATGCACAGCCACTCTGGCCTGGGGGGTCAACCTGCCCGCTCATGCCGTCGTCATTAAGGTAAGAATTATCACGGAATTCAGCCCAGATGCCAACTGATATAGATTCTTAAAATTTAATTCCAGGTAGATTTCTGTTTTTCTATTTCTTTCTCTTTCTCTCCCTCTCTTTTATCTTTTACTCACATACTCACTCTTGCTTCTATCCTTTGTCAGGCTGTCTGTCTCTCTTTCACGATCACTTTCACTCTCTTCTTCTTTCTATCGCTGGCCTGTCTGTCTGTATGTTTGTATGTCTATCTCTCTCACAGACTCCTACCCTTTTTTTTCATATCTCTCTCTTTCTCCTTTTCTCTCTCTCTCTCTCTCTCTCTCTCTCTCTTTCTCTCTCTTTGCTGACACGAGATCCCGTGTGTTTCTGTTTGCTATAGGGCACGCAGATTTATGATGCAAAGAGAGGCACTCTGGTGGATCTGGGCATCCTGGATGTGATGCAGATTTTTGGGCGTGCTGGCCGTCCTCAGTTTGATAAATATGGAGAGGGCACCATCATCACCACACATGACAAGCTGAGTCACTACCTCACTCTTCTTACGCAGCAGAACCCCATCGAGAGTCAGTTTCACTCCAGCCTGGCTGATAACCTTAACGCTGAGGTACACGCCTAACCATTTCCCTACACAAATAAAAGCCAATTTTTTAAAACCTTACCTCCATCTTAGCTTTTTCAGATTGAAAGGTCTAATTCTGATGCACCAAACGCATAATTAATTATTTGCTCAAGTAGATTAGCTGTGAGCAAGTTGAACATTTTTAACTCAAGTAGAAAATTCGCATGACGCTTTGTGGTGTCAGCCAGTCGGCAAAGAGCTTATAATTGATATGTCCATTGTATCAGACAATGTGGGAGAAGACTGTTGCTGAGTAATAATGCTAGAAGCATTTACTGTCTAGTGTAAGAACATAGTGAATGCTTCTAGATCCATTTTGACTTGATTTTTTTTTTCTATTTTTCTTTTAATGGTATTACTTATTTGTCTAAATTGGTTAAAATACAGTTTGTTTGCACATAGAAAAGTTTTTAGAACGATTGCTGATGTACATATAAACACGAACAAAACGACAAGTGCTAAAAGCCAAGTCTAAGTTTAGTGTGAAAAAAAGATTATTTTCTTTAGGAAAGTTCCTCATCCCTCCACATGGTGGCAGCATCTTCTAATAGAAATAAAATTAAAAAATCTAAACAGTATCCAAAATGTCCACCAGGTGGTGCAATTATCTACAGCATTTCTGCCGTTCTTACACAAAAAGATGTCTTTTTTTTCTTCTCACAAAAAGATGTCTTTTTTTTTCTTCTCTCTGTTTTTTTCTTCTCTCTGTGTTACTCAATGGTCAATATGCTTTACTTGCTTATAGTCTGCATGTCTATATCTGCTTCATGTTATGCGTATATGTATTTACCCCCCTCTCTGGTTTACATCATCTTCAGGTGGCTTTAGGTACTGTGACCAATGTTGAAGAAGCCATCAAGTGGTTGAGCTACACCTACCTCTATGTTCGAATGAGAGCCAATCCGCTTGTTTATGGCATCAACCACAAGGCCTACCAGGTGCACACCAGCCCATTCTCTTATTTATCTAATGCTTTTTCTTCCTGGTTAACAGATGACAGCCTTTAATAAGCTTTTACTCTGACTTGCTTTTAATTATCTAAGTTCCACCAAGAGGCTTTGAGTGCTGTGGTTCTCTATCATATCTCTATCATTCGAATCCTTCATACTAATAAACTCTTTTATAGATGGATCCTGGGCTGGAACTCTACAGGAAAGAGCTAGTAATTGAAGCTGGCCGGAAGCTGGATAAAGCTCGGATGATCCGATTTGACGAGAGGACGGGCTATTTTGCTTCCACAGACCTTGGCAGAACAGCCAGCCACTTTTACATAAAGTATAACACGATTGAGGTAAAGTGTCAGATTATGTTCTTTCTCCAGATCTTCCTTACCTTCAGTTTAGCAGGCAACATGTCACTTGTTGTAGTTTGTCACTTGGACAAGTAGGAATAAGGTAGCGAAGCATAGCGTTTACTACACACTTGTTAAACAGAGAATAAACAATGCACTTGAACAATCAATTTAAAATTGACCACCAGACAAGCGAGCAGACTCTGATACTACCTTACACTCATTCGTTATCCCTGTAATAAGAGTTATTTTTGAGTTGTGTTTGATTTAACGAGAGGTTCTATATCGCAGGACAACACGAGGCAGCTATTGTAATTGTTTTCTGCATATTTGTATGTCAGCCAGTAATGGAGATTAATTTTAGGTACTGCATTTACTAGAAACAAGTCTGTTGCTTCCTGATACCAATTTGTGCAGCTAAAATCTTATTACAAATGGTAGAAAGCAACAACAGGAAAAAATAGTAATCACAGACACTGTTTTTTGGTGTCTGTCGTACATAATTAATACTTACACACTTATGTTCTAATTTTCTTGCTGTCTAAAATTTGCCGTCTGTGCTTCTGTCAGAGAAACAGTGATGACTTGATTTAGCGTTTCTTTAATGGCTTCCTTTCTGTGGAAATTCCAATTTGTAGCTATTTGAGAAATTAAACCTGGCCCAAATATGTTGGTGGTGGAGTTTTAGCAGTTAAATATTGTGTTAAGACTGAAAGTGTATTTAGTTTGGAAACTGTTTGAAAATGTTTTCACAGACGTTCAACGATCTGTTCAACGCTCAGAAAACCGAAGCTGATATTCTGAGTATCGTCTCGAAAGCAGAAGAATTTGAGCAGGTTAAGGTAGGAGGCCACATTGCACTTCATCTGAAAGGATTTGATTTAAGTGAAGGTCACTGATGTACAGATTTTGGTTTATGTCTTACTGGCCCTAGTGTGACAGTGTGCTAACTGTTTTGGCTAACGGCCGGGTGCTACGTGCAGGTACGAGACGAGGAGATGGAGGAGCTGGAGCAGTTGTTGTCTAGCTTCTGTGAGCTGCCTGCGGCAGGGGGAGTGGAAAACGGCTACGGCAAGGTCAACATACTGCTGCAGACCTACATCGGGCGCGGAGAGTTAGACAGCTTCTCCCTCATCTCTGACCTGTCCTATGTGGCTCAGGTAACCAGACACAGACACAGAGACAGGGACAGATTGTATTCTAGGGCATATTCTATTGTCAATAGTCAATCCCATTTAGACTTAAGCAAGTAATACACTTATTTAAAGCCATCCTAATAATCGAATTGATACCTTTATTTAAGCGCTGTAGCTAAGATAAATAAAATAAAAGTAATACTCTGGTAAATTAATCATTTTTACAAGATTATAATTCATTCAATAAATAATTCCTGTTAACATTACAGTGGATTTTTTACTGAAAATTTGTATGTGTTTGTTATATATATATAGTGTGTGTGTGTGTGTGTGTGAATGATTCCTGAGTGTATTTCTGCCTCATGTTTGGTGCTTAGCTAAAGATTGAATTAATTGATTATGAACCTCGAGTTACTAGAGATAAATGAATGCATAAACATTATCAATCTTTTGTTCAGAATAATGTTTCAGGCAGGAACCTTTATGAGGTAAACCTCACTGGATAAAATGAATAACAATTTGTACACAAACTTTTCAAATGCTACATTATCATCTGTTAAAATGTGTTTTATTAGAGTCATTTCTGCTAAAATAACAGATACAAAGCAGGTTTATTTTATGTGTGACATGTTTCCGGAAGCATTTATTCTCTACATTTGCCATTTGCATTAAAGCATCAGCTGCATGTTACACTCCATCACCACTGTGCTTATATAAACTGTGAGTGTGAGTTATGATTGAATCGAATTTATTGGTATCTGAAAAACCCATTCTATGTAAAGCATTAGCACTAATTGAGAGAGAGGCCTTCGTGTAGCGGGTCTGCTTCCCATTCTATGTCTTAACATCTTCTGCTGAAGCCATCTCTCCAGCTCTTCCCTGTGGTAACTGGTTCCATGTGGCCAAATAGTTGAAATAGTTCAAGCAAATTCCCTCTTCGCTCCTAATTCGGCTGATTTTAGCTGAACAGCCGGGGATCCTGCAAAAGCTGTCCCTGTAGTCTAACACATATCTTATTTTATATCCAAGACCTACCTGATGTTCCTGCCTGCCATTGCATTCACACCCACATGAGAAAGAGATACTTTTTAAAGGGAGGTGGACACAAACTTAAAACAACTTACACACACTTTGTTTAACATATACACTATTTAGCCAAACATTTGTAGACACTTTACTAACACATTGAAATAATAAATGCCACAAAGTTAGAAACACTCAGTTGTGTAGAATAGTTTTGTATGTCAAAGCATTACATTATCCTTTTCCAGGGCTCTAATAACCGTGAAGATATGGTGTGTTTATTGTTGGTATGTTCTACACAGAGCCCTGATCTCAACCGCACTAAACACCCCTGGGATGAACTAGAA
Organism: Bagarius yarrelli; assembly: GCA_005784505.1. NCBI lineage: Eukaryota > Metazoa > Chordata > Actinopteri > Siluriformes > Sisoridae > Bagarius > Bagarius yarrelli. The sequence goes on along the minus strand of VCAZ01000010.1, from coordinate 4,642,342 downwards.
CACTGACTACACCCCAGACCTCCTTATCCAACATTAGTGCCTAAACTCACTAATACTCTTGTGACTAAATGAGGGAATTTTCACATATACATATATATATAATTTTCTCTGATCGGATGTTACTGCACATTGAATAATTACAGTAATTGATGGAATGGTAATTGAACTCCAATGCTGTGGGATTATTGGAATTTCCTGTACTGGCCCTTATTTCACAAAATGCTTCCCGCTTCTCATCTCGCAAAATGCTTATCGCTCTAAAAAAAAATTTTTGTCAACTTTTTTTTTGCGATAATTGCCGGTTGCTCTGCTTCAGTGGAACTGCACCAGTTTTTATTGCAGTCTTGAATCAGGTTAATGTGAGTTCCTGATGATAAACACCGATTCTAAAAGAAAGTTGTGGTTCCAAGGTCACGTTTTCATGCAGACATCTTGCTAAGAAAAGGTTTTGCAAGCTTTTTCTTCATCTAATTAGTTTTATCAACTGTAGAAGTTCAAAAAAAGGTGCTTGCACTTGAAACTAAGCTTTTCAAGCAAATGTTAAGATCGTTCTAAATACAAACGCTGTGCTGTTATTAACCAGGATTAGCTGAAGAGCATACCATGTTTTGACGTTCCTATCATATTATCAAAGCAGAAGCTTGGTGTCGAATGAACATCTGGACCCCCAACATATGTCCACCCACACACGTACGTGCAACAGCTGGCCTGGTCCTTCGATCTCACACAAGTCACACAAACCGGGCTGCACACATCATTTATAGATTCACCTCTTATCATTGCTAGAACTGAACTTTATACACACCGTAAGATGTATGTTTGGACCAAGTTTTATGTTAAAAAACAGATCCAGGTCTTGACCTGTAAAATTGTCAGATGCAGTAAAACTGGTTGTTTGTGTGTTGTGTAGAATGCTGCACGTATCGTAAGGGCTCTGTTCGAGATTGCTCTGAGGAAGCGCTGGCCAGCCATGACCTACAGGCTGCTCAATCTGTGTAAGGTGATCGATAAGCGGCTGTGGGGATGGGCACACCCCCTGCGCCAGTTCACTACACTGCCTCACACTGTGCTGTCCAGGCTGGAGGAGAAGAAGCTTACTGTGGACAAGCTTAAAGATATGCGCAAGGATGAGATAGGTGAGATAGGAAAATGCTGGAAGACTTTTTTAATTATGAGAGTAAAAAGGCATAATAGTGCACATGTAGTTAACATAGCTTTTCAAAAAATACTGTAAAATCCTATTGCAGTTTTATAAATTACTACTAAAGCATCTTATACATATCTTAATCTTGTTATTTAAAAAATATCAGCCATCACTGCTGTTACGGAATTAAACGAACATGCTTGTCTATGATTTGGATGTGCTAGGTAAATGTTCCTTTTTTTCCACTTACATTTCTAAGTGTATCAAAAATTTTCCCGACACACCATCAGGTGGCAGTACAAGGCTGTTGGCTGGTCTTTTACCAAAATGTATGATTAAAAAGTGATCGCACTTTTCCCAGGCGACGCTGCTTTGGGATTCAAATAAACTGAACCGTGTGTGATTCACTTCCAGGGCCGGCCATCGAATTGCGTGACTGGTTTATATTTACGTTTACATTGCTGGCGTTTAGCAGTCCCCATTATCTAGAGCGATTCACATTTATCTTGTTTTTTTTTAGCAAACTGAGCAGTTTGAGGGTTAAGAGTCTTGCTCAGGGGCCCAGCAGTGGCAGCTTTGTGGTGATGGAAGGTCAACCTACGACCTTCCGATCAGCAGTCCAACATCTTAACTGCTGAGCTATAACTTTTACCTTATAAATAAAAACATTTATACTAAGTAACCTTAGTGTTAGTGTCTACAAAGTGCCGATGGGCATCAAATAAAAAGCCGCACTAATTAAATAGATAAACATAAACAATAAGTGTTAGCCCATTATCACCCTTTCTGTGAGAAATGTACACACAACAGTGACGGCATAGAAAACTCCAGTTTGCACTTTAGGAGGAATTTGTTTGTGTGAAAAATGTTGTAAAATGTGTGAACTCATCATTTAACACATGCTAATGGTAAAAAAACTAAAGAGCTGCTGTGGATTTCTGGTCGCAGGTCACATGTTACATCATGTGAATATCGGCTTGAAGGTGAAGCAATGTGTCCACCAGCTTCCCGCCATGCTGATGGAAGCTACCATTCAGCCGATCACACGTACCGTCCTGCGCGTGCGCCTCACCATCACCCCTGACTTTAAGTGGAATGACCAGGTAACTATAGCAACCCCAGTCCACATAGAAAATAATGGCTCCTTTGTTGCATACTGTACAGTATTCCACAAAGATGCCAGTTAAAACGTTTTAAGCATTATTCGAAACGATATTCAGGTAGAAACCCATGCATGCACACACACACACACACACTTTCTTTTGGTCCAAATCTATCATTAATTATCTCTGTGGTACTTTAGCTGTTATAGTGTGTGTTAAAATGTATGATGAGGGTTTCTAGTGATGAGTAGAGTCAGGTAACAGCAATGTTTCATCAAAACTATTAAATTTAAAATCAAATCAGACTGCAGTTCTGTACTAATTGATGCTGCATCAATTTATCAAATATCATTGTTTTTGCTAAATGTACGCAGTGCAAAATTTAGCTGAAAGAAAACACACACACACACACACACACACCTCGTGGCTTAGGAACGCTTAAGAGAAGCCTAATCTGTCCAATCCTCTCCTGTGTGTAAGATCACAGTGGCTTGAATGGCCAAAACCTGCTGCTATTGTTCTGTGGAGTGGGAAAGGAGGGGGCAATAGGGGAAGAGAAGTGGGGGGGGGTGTATTGTAGCGAGCCCCAGATGGACCCTGTGTGTCCTTTTCTTGCTGCAGTCTTACTCCTCCACCTTCCAGAAGCTTTCTTCAGCTAGATGGGCAGCATCTGGTTCCTGCTTCAGTCCTTCTCTCTGTTTTCTTCCTTATTCAGCGACGCAGCACGCAATCATAATGCCGCTTTATCTTCCACTGCTCTGATATAAAGCCCCATTTGATTTAAACAAACTGCATTTTACTTTCAATAGTTTTGCTTTAACTTTATTGATTTATCAATTATCAGTTATAATATTTTTAATAATATTGCAATGATTTGGTTTTGAGAGACGTATATAGTGTCAAAATTATTACTTTAACAAAATTACAATTTTCCCTTCTTTTAAAACCAACACAGGAGATTATTTTTTAGATTTTGGGTGGCAGGATTTTTACACAAGATGCGACTAATCATGTCTTAAATTTACTAAGACACTTTGATGACATAAAGGTTTCAGTAAAATCCAGGAGTTTAGGTCCATTCAAAGGTGTCATTGCTTTGTAACAATACCTCTAGAAGAGAATGCTTGTGTCCCCCAGGTTTTCTAGCAGCAGGACAAGCTGTGTTTTATTTACTTACCTTACAGAAATAATCTTAGGCTTTCTTAAAGCTATTCTGAATCTTTTCCTATAATACAATACATGTCATATTTCTACTCTTCACTTCACTGGGACATCAATTTCTTCTTGCTTTTTAACTTTCTTCCTTTTTAACTTCTTCCGTGATCTTTGCTCTTACTCAGTTTCCTCTTCTCTACTGGCCATTAATAAGAAACAGCTGATGGTTAATTACGACCGTCATGATGTCATGGTTCCTTCTTGCTCAAGGGTCTGGACCATGGAACAGCATGCATATGTGAACCGTCCGTGTGGCACGCCTGAACTCTCCAGACGCATGTGTGTGAATCCCGCTGCAGCAAGTCTGTTGCTTTTGAAAACAAACACACTTCATTAAGTAGCAGCTGCTCAGGACTTTGACTTTCTACTGTGAGTTCAGTGTCTCCCGAGTCTTTTTCACACTCGCAGACTTTCCATCTGACCCCCATCCAGACCTCTTAATAGTGCTGTCATCAATTTTCATTTTCTCCTTTCTTTCATTTTCACCCTGAGAATACAGTCTGTTCAGATGGAAGTGAAGTTGTGTCTTTATTCCAAATTCTGACACTTTCCCAACAAGCATGTTCACACTCCCTCTCTCCTTTATGCGTCTGTGGATTCAAATGTTCCTGTTAAAAGAACAGAATCTGTCTAATCAATCACCACAACTCCATGCCATATCCATACCTGCTGATTTTCAACATGACTTACACCATCCCAGTGCAGGAACTGATCGTAAGGCCCAGAAGAGGATTAGAACCAGATTAGTGCTGAGCTCCAGCTGGACCAGGAGGCCTTTGTAGCAGCGTTGAGAAGGAAGAACTGAATCAGGGAAGATGAACGCTTGTGTCCGATTAGTGGTGCATACTTGGCCCTTTGGAGAGTTGTAACAGAACACCCCGAGCTTAGCGGTGATCCCAGTGCAAACGTACACACAGCAGCTCTGCAAATCTCTTCAGACACAAAGCACTCCGTTTTCTGCGTGTACTCTAGGATTCCAATAAGAGTGGTTTTTGCAGAGGCTTGTAATTCTTCCCAAATAAAAGGATATCATCAACAAACTAATTAGAGTGTTATTTTTGTGTACAGTAGTGTTTCCACTCAGCTCTCATTAGCGACGACTGCCAGCACATACAGTTACACCAACACCTTCGGTAGAAATTGCCTTGGATTCAATCTGATAACATTCCTTATGGTTGTGTGTCCATCCCTTAGGTGCATGGCTCGGTTGGAGAGCCCTGGTGGCTGTGGGTGGAGGACCCCATCAATAATCACATTTATCACTCAGAGTATTTTCTCCTTCAGAAAAAACAGGTTTGTATTCACACTTGTAGCTACATTTATATTTTACTCTTCTGCCCAATTTTTAATCTCGCCTATTGTAGACAAATGCCCAATCATCAATAGTAACAAACCAGATTTGCACACAAGTCATGTAAACGTATTTCACATGCATACTTTATTTTATATTACTGTGTGTTTATTTTTCTACATACTTTCCATTATTGGGTGTGTTTAGTTTTACTGTTTACATTATTACGTGAGTTTTATACTTGTCTTGGCATTCACTGTGGACACCAAAGCAGAAATTTCAATGTACGGGGAAGCCTATTTTCCTTATGTGCATGTAATAATAAATGATGTGTTCATTCTTATTATTCTTTTCTTTTTATAATTTACGCAAAGTAACAATTTTTCTCTTCTGTAACTGTGTGCTAATATTTTAGTCACTTAATATTTTCCTGCAACTGCCATATTTTGCAGGATTACAGATTTGCTTGATACAATCATGGTAATGTTAAAAATTATCATAACTCCTCTCACTCCAAAAGATAATACATGGGTATCAGACAACACAAGTGTTAAAATATGCTGTGTGTAACTTAACTGACGGTAGGAAGTTTTTTGTTTTTTGTTTGTTTTTTTCAGATTGTTATGAGTGATTTATGTACTATTTTAAAGAGGAGAAACAGTCACTGTTGCAGATTTTTCCAAGCCAAGGTGTCTGAATTTTGTCCGATCGAAAGCAAATACCTGTGTATATACAGCATTAACTTATTCGAAACGAAGAACTCTGTTGACTCTTGATGCTGTGGACAACTATGTTTATTTGGCTTCACTTCCCAAACTGGTGAACTGAGAGGGTTATAGTGAAAGTAGGAATTTTGTATCCTTTAGCTTTTCTTGCTTGGAGGGCTGTAGTTGCAATGCTTTCCACAGAATACTGACTCTCTTTAATCTGGAATAAGAAATTGATTTAATATCAGCGATCATTTGCTAATTTTGGGATAAACATACCTCTGTCTCTATGATGTATCATGGCAGAAAGCATTGCTAGCACTGCTAGCTTTGCGATGATGCAGGATATGATTTTATTTTTATTAAGGCATTTATGTTGAAGTACAAGGAAAACCTGCATATATAAAAATATTAGCATATCCTAGTATTTTCTAAGTCAATGTATAATCTCACACACACACACACACACACACATAGACCATGCATGAAATAGATCTTAGTAAATAATGGGAAAAAGAATTTCCTGTGACTAAGCCATATACAGTGAGAGAAAAATTATTTTGATTAATTATTATCCCCTGCTGTTTTTCTAGGTTTGCCCACTAAGAAATGATCAGTCTATAAGTGTAATAGTAAGTTTTATTCTAACAGTGAATCAAAATAAACATGGGGAAAAAAATCCAGAAAAACCCATTTCAAGCATCTTAAGTATTTGACTCCCTGTCAATCAGCAAGATATCTGGCTTCCATGTGTCTATTATAAAGGTTTAATAGCTGAGATTTGGAGCACTCTCTTGAAGGGAAGAGACCAAGGAGCTGTCCAAGGATGTCAGGGACAAGATTGTAGACCAACACAAGGCTGTAATGGGCAACAAGACAGTGAAAGGAGGTGACAGTTGGTGCCATTATTTGCATCTGAAAGAAACACAAAATAATTGTCACTCTCCTTCGTGAAGTTTCCATGATCATAAGAACAGAGAGGAATCAGCCCAGAATCACATAGGAGGATCTTTTGAATGATCTCTAAGCAGGAGCATAGACAATAAGAAAACAACTGGTAACACACAATGCTGTGAAGGACTGAAATCCTGCAGCATCCCCTGCTTAAAAAAAACACATGTACAGACCCATCTGAAGTTGGACGAGACCATTTACCATCAAATCTTAGGTGAAAGCCCTCTTCCCTCAACCATGGCATTAAAAATAGGTCGAGGATGAGTATTCCCGCATAAATATTACCCAAAAAGCAAAGCCGAGGCAATAAAAGAGCTTAAGAAAAAAGAACATTAAAGTCCTGGAGTGGTCTAGCCAGTCTCCAGACCTTAATCCCATAGAAAATCTGTGGATGGAGCTGAAGGTTTGAGTCACCAAACGTCAGCCTCGAAGCTTGAAGAGGATCTGCAAAGAGAAGTGAGACAAAAGCCCTTCTGAGATGTGTGCAAATCTGGTGGACAACCACATGTCTGACATCCAACAAGGGTTTTGCCACCAAGTACTAAGTCTTGTTTAGCGAAGCGGTCAAATACCTATTTTACTCATCAAAATGCAAATCAATTTATCTCCTTTTTTCGAAATGTGTTTTTTCTGGATGTTGCTTCTGTTATTCGGTCTCGCATTGCTGGAATAAACCTACCATTCAAATTATATTACAAAATCAGCAGGGGATCGAATAATTTTTCCCTCCCTGTACGGTTCTCATCTCTTTCTTTCTTTCTTTCGTTCTCTTTCTTAGGTGGTGAGTGGCGAGCCTCAGCAGGTGGTGTTCACCATCCCGATCTTTGAGCCCATGCCATCTCAGTACTACATCCGTGCTGTTTCAGACCGCTGGCTGGGTTCTGAGTCTGTGTGCATCATTAACTTCCAGCACCTTATTCTACCTGAAAGACATCCTCCACACACAGGTGTGTATCGATGCTGAAATTACACAACCTAGATTAACACAAAGAAGTCATACAAACAGTAAAACTTTTTTTTGGTCAATATTTTTTGTTGTTTATCTGTTCAGAGCTTCTGGATCTACAGCCACTACCTGTGACAGCACTGGGCAACAGAGAGTATGAGAGTCTTTATAAGTTTACCCATTACAATCCCATTCAGACGCAAATCTTCCACACACTCTACCACACTGACACCAACGTGCTGCTTGGCGCACCAACCGGCTCAGGAAAAACCATTGCAGCGGAAATGGCCATCTTCAGAGTTTTCAACAAGTACCCTACCTCTAAGGTCCGTGTTTCCTGTAAAGTTGTTTCCTGCCATTTGTCTGTGTTTGTTAGCAAATCAATCTCAGCAAGGTTTCAAGTAGACAAAAATACCTATAAAATACGTCCACAAGCATTAACCTCATCAAGGAAGAGAGAGATTTTTTTCACCTCAACACAAGCTCGCATTACATCGCAACAGTGTCTCACCATCTTCTGTTTGCTAATTACAGCAAATTGATCGTCTATTTTAGCCATGCTTAGAAGAATCTAAACCCATCAATGTTGTAAGACAGCATCACGTCTCAATAATGGTTTAGGACTAACTCTTTACTTTACAAATATTGACTGTTAAACAGCTGATCCGTTGTAGTGTTTTAATGCAATCCTTTCATAATAAGACCTGTTGGGTCACACTTAACTGTTACCTGCAAGTCTAGGTATGTCTCAATTTACAGTCAATTTTATTTTCTGTAAGCGAGATGTCCTGCTACTAATGAGTAGTTTGAGCATTCAACATTAGCCTTTTTTATTTCCAGCTTTTTTTTTCACTATAATAAAAATGTTTCATTTTCTTTTGTTCCTGTTTCTATTTTAGAAAGTGAATTTCTTTAAATTAAGCGAAACTATTACTACAGGGTGTTACGATCTTGTGTATATTGTATGTTACAATACACAGCCTATAAATGGCTGCGTTTGACATTATGCTTTTGCCCTACCTCTGTGTTTATAGGTGGTGTACATTGCTCCTCTAAAAGCACTAGTGAGGGAAAGGATTGAAGACTGGAAAGTTCGGATAGAGGAGAAGCTTGGGCGGAAGTGAGTTGTGAGACAGCTATCCATAAACCAACTTGCCTGATAATCATTCCCCACTTAATTCCTCTGATCTGCCATTTCTTTTTTCGTCCGCTGCTTTTCTGTAGGGTGGTTGAGCTGACTGGTGATGTGACTCCGGACATGCGGGCCATAGCGCAGGCTGATCTGATTGTCACCACTCCGGAGAAGTGGGATGGAGTCAGCCGCAGCTGGCAGAATCGCAGCTATGTTCAAAAAGTGGCCATTCTTATTATTGATGAAATTCATCTACTCGGTAAATGCACACAGATCTGGCAACCTTTTTTACAACATATGTTCTAGTACCATTTTTTTTTTTTTGTAAAAAATGTATTTTTGACACTTTTGTACTTGATTTAATATTGTACCATTTTAAACTTTTACTAATTAAGGGTACCTTCTGTTTACGCGTAGGGGAGGATAGAGGACCTGTCCTTGAAGTCATTGTGTCCAGGACAAATTTCATCTCATCCCACACATCCAAGACAGTGCGAGTGGTTGGACTCTCCACAGCACTCGCCAATGCGCGAGACCTGGCAGACTGGCTGGGCATTAGACAGGTAAGCAGGTTAATCGGACTGTCTAAAAGTACTAATTACGATTGTTTTTACGATATTCTTACCCTTTTATCAATATATTTATTTAAATTACGCTTTAAACTAATATACATGTATGTTATTATATAATTAGAACCTTCAGTACATGTTAAATGACCTCCTTCTCTGCCCCTGTAGTTGTAGCTGTTACATATGGACTTTATAATTGTTCTGTTTCTAGCCATTTCTTTTACTTTTTCTGAAGTTTTAATACACACTATAAATTGCGATGTATCGTGTCCCATGTATTGTGATATGTGTGGTATCATAAGGCCCTTTCTTTTTTAGTAACACCTTATTATAATAGAAAAAGCAAAAGGTTTTCGTTTAGTCTTTGCAGTATTTTTTTAATAGACATTCCAGTTCCATGTAGTTAATATAGTGCAACACTCCATCATGTTCAAACAGTTGTTTTTGTTCGGCTTCCGCCACAAACCATGTGTGCATGTAGGCGCTTGTGTGTGTGTACGTATCTAAATTCACAACCTAATGTATCAGAGCGGGCAGCAGTAGTTATGTAAACGTTGTGTGACAGTTAGTGGCAGGAGGAGGGCAAAGGCTCTCTATAAATCTGCCTGCTGCTGTTTGGACTGGGTCACAGCATTACCTGACCAATCCATTATCCAGCCCTTTAAATATGTGCACACACGCATCCAGGCCTGTGCCACTTGTGGGAGAACAGGGCTCTGGGACAGGAGACAATAACGGGCTGTAATTACCCAGATGGGCCACACAGTCCGGCACACAGCCAGCTGCTCACTCTATTTTTCTTTCTCACTTTCTTTCTTTTTCTCTCTCTCTCTCTCTCTCTCTCTGTCACTTCCTCAGGTGGGATTGTTTAATTTCCGGCCTTCCGTACGTCCAGTCCCTCTGGAGGTGCACATACAAGGTTTCCCTGGGCAGCACTACTGTCCACGCATGGCCAGCATGAATAAACCTGCCTTTCAAGGTACAGAATAGCAGTCCCTTTATCTGATCAGCGGTGGCTCCTGAGTGGTACAGCAGAAAATTGATTAAAAGATTTAATACCCAGTGATCAGGATTCATTGCTGCAAAACTGGCATACCTTCTCTCCCCTGTCAATCAGGGGCATCTGGAAGCTTATATATATGTATGTAGAAAAGATTAGGTTTCTTTTAACTGCATAAGAAGAACAGGTCGGCAGCCATTGTTACTCCTGTTATATAATTGGGTAGAACAAAGAAAATGGCAGTATCAGCTTTATTTGTAATGATTGTTACAATGATGTAATGTGCAACACAAACACACACTCATCTTTTCCACTATAAATTTGTCCTTTTTAGCCATCCGGAGCCATTCCCCCGCCAAGCCGGTCCTGATATTTGTGTCATCCAGACGACAGACGCGTCTCACTGCGCTCGATCTGATCGCCTTCTTGGCTACAGAGGATGACCCGAAACAGTGGTTACACCAGGATGAGAAAGAGGTCAGAAGGAGCCGTAGTACTAAACTGGGGGTGTTCTTGAGGGGGAAGACTTTACCATATGAGTTTGACAGTTTTCCATAAACCCTTTCACCCGTTACTGACATCGTTAAACATTTTGCAAATTCTACACGTTAAATAACGGTGGGTCAACTGACCAAAAAGGACATCCCTACTCCAGCCTCTCATTTCTTTTTAGCTTTCCTTTTTTTTTTCACATCACATAATGTCTTCCTCTGCGTACTAACCCCTCATTTCTCCATCCCTGGTCTCCTGAGGATAGATATGATGGAAGTTCCTTGTGTTTTCCTTAAGCTGTGGTTTTACTGTGATCACATCGTCGGCTCAGACTGACGTTAGCTGGTGTCATCTCCCAGTAAATGTCTTGTGCATACTTTTGGATCTGCTCGAAGTGTGCGCAAACAGCTTCTTTGGGTCCTCGAGTACAAACCTATGCCAATATTCTCATAACGCTCTGCACTCGTCCATTAGCAATCATGTCTGATGTTATTCATGTAAACACATGCAGACTGTTCATGTGTGCATTTAATTATTAGTGTGTACGGTACAGTATATACAGTACGGTACAGTAAAGAGGGTGTGTTTGTAATTATTCTTTAGCGCTTTAAATATTATTTTACTGACTTTAATAGCGTCACAGTTTATCAGTTAAGGTGGTGCAGCGAGGCGGTCACCCACAAAACAGCTTACTGGTTGGTAATCTGTGCTTGTTGCAGTTATTCTACACAACTGCAGTGTCAGTGTTAAGACTAGTTCACTTTTCCACATGTTTGCAGTGTGTTTACTGAAGGACAAAATCAGGGATGGAAAAACACACCTCCTCATAGCCACAAGTCAAGACAAGGTGGCCATGTACAATAGATGTACTCAATTATATGGCCAGTAAATGCCTGCAGTGTCATTTTAACTGTTTTACTGCTCGCTTTTTCCTGCTTACCTGCTGATGCATAATAAAAATCGAATAGTAATTGAAACTGAAATCAAGTTTTCACAAAGTATTACAGTTTTTTTCCTTGTCCCTGTACTTCACATGAGCTGCATGTACATTGTAGGTTTTTATAGCCAGTTCCGATTTTGTGACTATATCCGCTTACATCGTCTTTTAAAACTGAACCATATCCGATATCTGCATTTACACTATACATAGCAAAACAACTCTGGTTGCTATACATAGCAAAAAAGCCCTGGCTACATCCTGGCTAAATGTATTGCTCAAGTTATAAATATATTTTTTTAATAGTGTGTTAATTTTTCTATTTGTTTACAGAAAAAACAAAATTAAAAAATATCAAAATACACAGTTGCGCTAAGATATTATATTTCGCTGTCGGTGTCCACCTGAGTTGACGTCATGTGCCACCATCGCTAATTCCACGACAATGTCAACTCACATTGACAGGTGAAAATCCGATCTGTCTGCTTGCATAATAGACGCTAAAGCACGTTTCCGATTCATATCCGATTTATTTTTACATACGAATGAGGCCTGAATCCGATCTGAAAATATCAAAATCCATGTGTTTTTTTTTTTAGTTTTTTTTTGCTTACACAGTCGTTGTCGTACCACATTAGGAAAAAAAATCGGAATTAAGTCACTTAATGCATGCAGTGTAAACGCGACCTTAGTCGTACTAAATTATTGTTGTGCACTTCTTTCTTTCTTTCTGCAGTCTGTTTTCTAAAGCAACAAAATGGCATGATGTCAACCCTCAGATTCAATTCAGTATTTTAGTTGCTGAGATATTAGCAGTGTGTGTGTCTTTATTCTTCAGCTCCTACAGTGTAAAAAGCGAGCCACCCTGTAAAGCTTTTTTATAAGTACAGTTTTATTTCCGTTCGTTTTAGATGCTCACACGGGAACTGGTGACCATGTTAGAAGATATTATCTTTGAATCTGATGTTATCCTCTAAAGTTTAAGGAAGGTTCAAGTAGCAAAATAAAAGATTGGACATTACCAGCGATTTTGCATCACAGGGTTTGAATAATGATTAAATAAAGATTATGATGTTAAAGATACTGGGTTCAAAATGAAAACCACAAAACAGGTAACGGCTTCACCCGACTCATAAAGATATAAATCTGTGGTAAGGTGTGTTTGTGTGTGTGCGTCTGTGTGTGTGTGATCCAGTGATATATGCTGCACCCCGCTGTGGCAGCTCTGCACTGGGCCGTATAGCGGCTGGACGTCCTGCTGTTTGAATGACAGGCGGCTGGCGCGAGCTGTCTGTCTCCCAGCAGGGGTCCCCCTGCCTCTTCCTCTACCGCCTCATCTATTGTCCATCCATCTATAGCACTCACTTTCTGCACTGTTATCTACATCATATTTTTTTAATCTTATCAGATACTCAGCCTTTATTATCAAATTCAGATTTTTTTGTTATATATGAACATATTTAAAACAATTCATAGAACTTGCTTAGATTTCTTTGGGGTTTTTTTCTCTTCCTTGTTCTACTGTGCTGCATCACATTGCAAGGTTTTCTGAATTATTCATCAGGTTTGTATGTAGAGGATTAAAACATTTCTATAATTGTAAGTTGCTCTGCACAAGAGCGTCTAAATGCTGTAAATATTTTGTTATTCGGGGAAGATGGTAGTTCAGTGGTTAAGCAGTCTCGGCCTCGGATATATGTGCGGCACATATGCGTATGGCACACTTCTCCAAAACCTTAAAGGAGTTTTAATGTCGTCCTCTGATTGGTTAAAGTGTACAGGATTTCCAGGAGACGTGAGTATCTTGTTGTTCAACAGTCTGCCTGCAAACAACCCAAAGCTGTCTGATCTAAGAGATAAACTTAGAGATGGGTGGCGATGAGAATTAACCGAGATCAATTAAAACGCTGGATTTTTATAAGTATGCGATCTTTACTGTATAGACTGAGTTTGCTTGAGGCAAATAGTGACGCCCTTAAACATGGGTTCAATTTAAAGCACCTCCAAGCTGCCACTGCTGGGCCCTTGAGCAAGGCGCTTAACACCTAGATGCTTAGATGTGTAAAAAAAAAAAAAAGAGAGAGAGAACTGTAAATGGCTCTGGTGGGGGCTTCTGAAAAATGCTGTAAATGTAAATAAAAATAAAAAAGCTTATTTAAGTACAAGAAGCTGTGAGACCAGTGTTTGGTAACAGATTACAGATTAGTGTAAACCTGTATTTTTCAAAAAATGTCAGATCCCGGACATTCTGTCCGAATGCAAAATTATTCTATGAAGTCTAAATTCTTCTTGCATTTATTTTGTTCTTTCTTTTTTTTTCTCTATGAACTGTTGTGCTATTAAGGTTCTATAAAAGGTTCATTCCTAAGTAAGACTTGGGTGATTTCAAATAAATAGTTATTTTACTGATTACATAAAATTTGACTTTTTTTTCTGTTTAGATGACCGATATAATTGCCACTGTAAGGGATTCGAACCTCAAACTGACCCTTGCATTTGGCATTGGTTTGCATCACGCTGGTCTGCATGAGAGAGACAGGAAGACTGTAGAGGAACTGTTTGTCAACTGCAAGATTCAGGTACTTCCCCAAAGCAAGTAGTTGTGTGTCGTTTTGTGTTTAGCTAAAGAACAAATGCTATTAATATCTGCACCAGCTGTTGTTTTAGGTGGTCCTTTCAGCATAAAAATGGAAAGTATGACAGTAATGTATTGGAGCATTTCTTTATCTGTTGAACTCTCCCTATAAGGTGCTAATTGCCACTAGTACTCTTGCCTGGGGTGTGAATTTTCCGGCCCATTTGGTGATTGTGAAGGGTACCGAATATTATGATGGGAAAACGCACCGTTATGTGGATTACCCAATTACAGGTAACAACTGCTCCCGAGTGTGTATGCCTGCTACACTACTTACATACAGATGTACTGGACCTCCTGTGTGTGTCATTGCTTCTGCAGATGTGCTCCAGATGATGGGGAGAGCAGGTAGACCTCAGTTCGATGACCAGGGCAAAGCAGTCATCCTTGTACATGACATCAAGAAAGATTTCTACAAGAAATTCCTCTATGAGCCCTTCCCTGTCGAGTCCAGGTGAGTGTCTGCAGCACAGGTATCATTTTGATGTCTTCTATTTATTAGGAGTCTTATTTAATGTTTATACATATCCTCATCCTGCCGTAGCTTGCTTGCTGTACTCTCTGATCACTTAAATGCTGAGATAGCTGCAGGAACTATTGCATCCAAGCAGGATGCCATGGATTACATCACCTGGACCTACTTCTTTCGTCGGCTGGTTATGAACCCTAGGTATGTGCTGATTCAGTCCATTTCCCTGTCAAATGATGAATGGGTTACATTCTGCTGTCTGATTCCAGATAATATAGTGAATAAAATTACACAACTGCTTATTCTTGTAACAGTAACACTTTGGGTAATATTTAACACTAAAAGGCACTTTTTACAGAGCACTTTATATTAGGAGAGCTATACTCATTTGAGGTGGGTGCCTGGAATCCACAAAGTGTTAGAAATCTCCGAGTCTTCTCTTGGTGCATGGTGGCATGATTGCATTACAGAGAGTTTTTAGATGCACTTCCATATTTCACCACATCTCCAAGAGGTTATATTCAATTTGAATCCAGCGATAAGGAAGGCCCACAGAAAAACATGTCATTTTATACAAAAAACAGTCCCAGCTCCAAAGTGCCAGGAAAACATTCCCCAAACAATTATACCACCTCCACCAGCTTGGACTGTTGACACAACTCAGATTGACTCCATAGATTCAAGCTGCTGGCACCAAATTTTGGCCACACTGCAACCTCAGTTTCTATTCTTAATTTACAAAAGTGGAACCCGACATTTCCTTCCACTGTTGCAGCCCATTCACCTCGAGTCCTTTTCTTCCCAACACAATTGTACAGAGTGATTTTTGGAAAAACTGTAGGCTTTTCTGTCAGCACAAACCAGTCTTCAGCTAGTCTCAAAATAAAAGTGTTTCCATCTGCGGAACTGTCGATCAATAAATGTTTTTTTCAATTGCACCATTCTGAGTAAGCTGTTAGATTATTGGGTCCCATCCTAGGAGATCAGCATTTAACGAAATACTTGATTTAGCCCTTCGGGTACCAACATCCAGGCCCCAGTCAGAATCGCTGCAATAACACATTTTCTTCCCATTTTAATGGCTGATGTGAACACTGCCAAAAGCTGCTTGCTCGAATTAGCATGTTTTTGCATTGCACTGTTTCCATACAATGGGATGATTAGAATGTGTTTAAAAAGTAGGTGTACAGATGTTTTAGACGAAGTAATCCATGTATATTGGTGTACATTGTGATAGGTATTTAGACATGAATTCAAACTGTCCCTAACGCCCTCTAGTGGTTGGCAGCAATATGAGGTTTATCTCACCCGTTCTCATGTACGTCAATAGCAAATCAGCTAACCCTGGTAGATCTTGCTGCATTTCCTTTAGGATAAATGTGTTTTGTATGAGTTTTTGGTTATAATTAAAGAGGGTGTGGTTGAGGAGGTGATTGACAGATTTGGATGTGATAATCGAGTCTCATAAACACACATACCTTCCAAAATGTGCATAAAGACATATTCTTTATGGTGCCTATTTTAGTGACTAAGCTGTAGTCTGTTGTACTACACTGTACTTTAGCAAACCAACTAAATGATGACATTAAGCAAGGAAACTAAAACTAGTGACATTTTAATTTAAAGACTGTGACTCCACCAGCTGATAGAGATGAGTACTTCTTTTTAACTAGTTGTATAATTGATGTAAAAATGTTTTTTAGAGTAAGTATGAATATGTTGTTTGCAAATGTATAAATGTAATTGGAAAATTGACTTGGAAAATACAATTTATCAACCTTGTACTTTGTTGTTTACTCATATACAGTCATTGTACCAACCATGTATGTATATATATATATAGTATATATATATAATATAAATATATATATATATGCACATAGTTAGATTGTTGCTGTGTGGACAAAATGACACCAAGGACAAGGAACATGGTCAAACTAACTTATTGCTGATTGTGTTGCCATAGCAATGCATAGCACCGAGTCCACCCCATAGTTCACTCTGATGTTTTAGATCCTGGTTCGTGATGTCACACACAAATTCATCTCCATCCCAAGCTACAGAGGTCGTATAGGGCAACATAGACATCTGCTGTGAATTGTCGATGACGATTCCAGAACATTCCACAGTGCTGGCATTTGCACGCCTGTCAGCCCACATTAAACATTTAGGGGAAAAACCATGCCTTTAGTGTTGAAGCAAGCACTGACCGAGCTAATGCCGTAGTATATCATAAGCAGCACCGTTCCGTCTGTTTGTGTTTATTTAATTTGAAAATGTGCTAAAATAATCGATTACATTTTGATTTTTTCTAGTAACTATAGTAAATTTCTTGCTTTTATTGCCGGCCTGCGTTCCA
>VCAZ01000010.1:4575389-4620389 GCA_005784505.1 Bagarius yarrelli | reverse complement strand
CACTGTGTAGTCAGAATCCTGTTGCAATTGGATGCAGACAGCAGGCAGGCAGGCAGGCAGGCAAGCTGCTGAAGCTTTTCACAAATTACACCATTATGTTGCTTTAATTTTACTGGCTTTTAAAAAGGCTGATTTGTTAAATATTGAAGACCTGTTTCTTTTTCTTAATCTATGCCATCAAATTAACAGTAGCCTCTTGCATAATAAGTTCTAAACTCTAATAGTCCCATAAGGTTAATTACACTTTTATAGCATTTACTCGAAGTATGATTACATAAACACCTTTATAAATTTACATTACAGATAGATTCTATAAAACACCAAAGTAAATAGAATAATTAATAATTTTATGGGCAGACTTTCAGATTTACTTCAGCCTAAATAAGAATTTAAATAACCACAGGGGTTGACTTTAGTTGGTGATGTTGTCTGCTTGCTCAAAAGCCGTTTCAGCCTGGTACCACAGTGCTGAGCATTGGTCTGATTATCAAAAGGTTGCTGCGGTTTTAGAAACAAAGGCTCAAAAAAAGAAGGCTAACTGCTTTTGATAAGGTGTTCACTGTTTGCCTAACGGTTTATAAGTTCTTTGGATGGTGCTCTGCAACACCAGCAGTGGTGCTTAAATTTTATTAAACACCTCAGCACTAGTGCTCCGCTTATTATTTAAATATATAGAAAAGTATTTTGGCCAGTTTTCAGAGCTTCTGTTAAAATAAATAAATCCGTACAGAGCACCTGGAGATTTTCCAATTCTGACTTTCAAAAATCCTGGTCGAACTTCATTATTTTCTCTTTCACTCTGCATCCTATTCCATCATATATTTACCTTCTGCAGTTATAGAATTTGGCAGACGCTCTTCTCCAGAGCCACTTACATTTCTCTCTTTTATACAACTGAGCGATTGGGGGGTAAGGGCCTAGCTCAGGGGCCCAGCAGTGGCAACTTGGTGGTGCTGGGAATCAAACCCTGATCTTCTAATTAACAGTCCAACACTTCACCCACTGCGCCACCACTTGCCCCATGCGGTTTTGTGCTTGGTGTTTGACTAATATGTGTTTAATATTCAATTATTGTTCTTACCCTAGGTGTGTATTAAGTACAGTTTTCCAGAGCTGTTTGGGGGCATCTGTGTGGCTCTAGTGCTCTTTAATAATCCTTCTCTATTTTTCTGTCTGCCCAGTGATACTAATATTGGTTCTTCTATCCGGCTCCTGGATTTTTTCAGTTTGTTTTACATTTATTAATAGACAGATATAGACAGAGCTATTACGACTCGTATTTCTGCAGTTACACTGGGCCATTTTTATTTCTATGCACTTACAGATCAAAGTCTTCTATCACCTGGTTGTATGGTCCTTCATTTTTATAATGACTACACTATGTAGTGGTTGTGATTTTTCTGTAACTCAGGGTTGTATTTATTGCCCAGTTTCATCCATTGTTTGGACATAATTCTCTGGCCTGTTTTTTTTGGAGAAAAAGAAGCATAAATAATATTCTGAGGTAGATTAAAAATTAAAAATACACCGGGTTTTTCAGTCAATAACACTGAAATAATAATAATATATTCTAATATCATAAAATTATATCTGTAATCTTTTTGATTGTAAAGTATATATTTTTAATTATCTTTTTTCAAATTTGAATAAACAAAACTAATCTGGATGCTGCTATTTCTAAGTATGTCTCTAAGTGAATTTATGCCAGTTTTCTTTGTGTGTGTGAATTTTTAGGCAGGAATATAAATAATGTTGTCACAACCGTTTCAACCGCTGAGGCATTCAGAACTGCTGAAGTCATGGCAAGTTGATTAAACCTAATTAGCAGCGTTTAGCAGAGTGTGTGTGTGGTCGGTGTTAATGAGCTGGTACAATAGCTGTTGCAATGCCATGAGGAGAAAGAGTCTGTTTTTGGCAGTGAGTGTGTGCATGTTCTCCAGTGCCAGCGGGAGTGCGCATGTTGCAGTGCTAATTGTGGGCTGGGTTACACACTGAGGGCCCAATCTTCCTGTTAGCATGTACACTACTTTATTATCCTTTAACATCAGGATAAGTCCCTACAGATTGGTTAACAAAAGCATGACATGAGGCAGACTGGGCCCATGCTACTCCACCCCCTACTCCACCCCAGCCTGAGGTTCAATACCCTCAAATCACTTTCCCTGTCAGGGACACAAAGACCCCCCATCCCCTCAATGGCCTCTAATTACTGTGGCGTGGTCATAATGAGGCACCCAGTCGATTGCTTTCTTCCACCCATTTTCTATTTGATTTTTTTTCTCTCTTTCCCTCCCTCTTTCTCACCTCCTGCTATTAAATCCTATGTTTCACTCCCCTAAATATCAGTGAATTCTTGTAGAGTTGGATGATGCGGTTAAAGCACTCGAAATGGCTTTTTGAAAAGACTAGTCATACAAGCACTAGCTCTGTTTAGGATGTCAAAAGAATCTGCACTTCTGGTGAAGAATCAAAAGCACTCACTCTGCCTCTCTAAAGCGCTGTCCTCCCAATTTGTATACGTAAATGTCAGCTGAGACTGAGAATATTGTACAAGAGCTTGGTGTCGCGGCTTCTGTTTACAGATCAGCTGCCTTCTTTTATCCTCTCCTGAGCTCTATGCTGACTCGGTGCCCTCAGAAATAATAAATCATGTAGTGATATGCTCTTTTGTTCTCCGTTTTTCCGGTGCGTCTCACTTTCTGGCTCAGAGGGGTTTAAGTGCAGTGCAGTAGCACTGATGGATAGTGGTTGAGGAAAGCACAGAGCTGTGACTAATATGCTCGCTGCCTTATCATACAAGTGTATGTTAAAATTGTGCAGAAGAATAGCCTTGCAGAAGTATGCCTTTGCATTTATGCTCAAGCGCAGTCAACAGGCACATGGTACGCATGCCAAGTGTAGATGTTATAGCAAGATCAGCTTGATGATAGATCTAAAACAAGTCAAGGTACAGTATACATTTTAAGGACACCTCACCATCGGATCCATTCATGGTTCTCCATTCGAGTCTAATCCCATGTACTAAAAAGAACTCTGGGAAATTAATCTTTATTAATCTTTTTTGCTCTTGGTATGTAAAGAAAAGGATGTCAATGTACTGTTCTTTTACTTAAGGACTAAAGTGTTTTTTTAGTTCTTTAGTAAACAGGTTTTTTTTTTTCATCTTTATTTTACCAGGAAAAGAACTCCTTGAGATTAACAATCTCTTTTGCAAGGGTGTCCTGGCCAAGACAGCAGCAGTAGTTACAGAGTAGATAACAATTTCTTCATATATAAAAACACAATAAAAACATGCATCACACCATTAAAGACAAATCACAATCAGCACTGATAAAACAAAGCAAGCATTATAGAACTACAAACATATAGTAATAGGAAAAGGACACCGTTTTAACTGTGTAGTTTTCCCTATTACTTCATAATACTGTTTTTTTTTCTTTCATTTACATCTTTTTCACCAAATCATCTTCCTGTTCAACCCAAAAGACATCTGCCTAGGAACTGGGCTATACATTAAATATAAAAGTACTGTTGAATGCTTATAAAGTAAAACCAGATAGATTTAATCCAGATAATACATCTGTTCCCACTAACACAAGCATTTATTTTTCAACCTAGGCATTTATTCAAAATTCTAGAATTCTAAGCAGGCCTTCTATACCACACGTCTTCTTAATTCATTACTTTGGAGAGTTTTTGCAGTATCAAAGGGAGTGAGCTTTGACTTAAACTTTAGCCTACTCTGTGCATTGTGTTTAGGATGCAGAGGAATATGCAGAACTTCCGGTGCGCCATAACGAAGATCAGCTGAACAGTGAGCTGGCCCAGAGGCTTCCCCTGCAGGTCAATCCAAACTCGTTCGACAGCTCGCACACCAAGGCTAACCTACTGCTTCAGGCCCACTTCAGCCGAGCCCAACTACCTTGCACTGATTACGGCACAGACACAAAGACTGTACTGGACAACGCTATCCGCATCTGTCAGGTTAGTGCACATGTGTGTTGAACTTCATGATGTATGTGCATCGGATCTGCTTTCCATTGTTGCCGGGCCTTCATGTTCCTTTGGCATACGCTACATTAGAGTGGAGGCCAACAAACCCTATACATTTACAACGGCCTCCCTTTCCATCATCTGGGGGGCTTTCATTGCCATCAAAGCGATTTGCTTGTCTTCATACATCATAAAATCGATGCTAAGGCTTGTGTATGGTATAGCTGAGCACATTTCCATGTGTCAGTGAAGACCTCTCGGATGTTCCTCTGGAAAATAGGGAAATTCATCCTTTCCAATGTGACAACTGAGACTTGACCTATAACTCGGTTTATGCTGACTTCAGACTTTGCCCTGTTACACACAATTGTGTGAACTGCACTCAGCAATCACTCTGAAGTCCGCTATATAGAGTTACAATGCAATCCATAAAACATATGTTTCAGAATTTTATGTTGTAATCATTTCTTTTCTACGCTAGGAATTTCCTCTTTAGTCGTATGATCTTACGACATATAATCACTTATACAGGAACTAAAGACTTTGCTTATCTTCCAAAATAAAATCAGATAAAGGTGCTTTGCAGTGTTTTTTAAAATGTTTTTTTTTTTTTACATTTACTGTATGTACATTTACTGTGTGTCCTCTAAATGTACAATGTTTTTTGAATGGCATTTATTCTTGACGTTGTTAGTTTGCCTTAGAGCCGAGGCCTAATAATACAGTGTAAGTGTGGACAGTTAAGACACTTAGGGGACACCACACTATTTCACACCCCTGCACAGATTAAATGCATTAAAACAACAGTGCAGCTCATTACACTCTGCTACTAAAGCTAATGTAACTGAAATAGATATCAAAGTCATTTTCCACTGGGCATCTTTTGTCATTCTATAAGCATGTATTTAGCTTTTTTAACCTCAATTAAAAAATATTGATCCATCACACACACAACAAACGGCCTTTAAATGCTGCAGTAAACCTGGGGCAAAATGGCGAAAGTGTGAAGTTGATTTATTGCCACACGGATGTCAGGTTTCTGGCTGTGTTATAAAAGCATCCAGCTAGCTATGTAAACCTGTTGTTGATTGTTCATGCCTGATGGTACGCCTGCGGATCTGTTAGCGATTGTCTATGCCTGCTTCGAGGATGTACGGTGTGCAGATTGTTCACGCTGGCAACCTGGCTTTGGGAATGGATCTGTCTGTGGATCTGTGAGACATTGTTCATGCCTGTGGATGTGCTTGATTCTTTACAGCCTGTGTGCGTGTGTGTGTGTGTCTGTGTGTGTGTGTGTGTATGCGCACGTGTGGGAGTGATTGGCCATGCTTGTCCATGTGGTTACTTTTTCAGGTTCCTGCTGTGCCAGATTGTAGCTCCTCTGCCAGCAGCTGCCTGTCTTCTCAGCATGTATCCAAAGCTAGCCTTTCCTAGCAAACAGCTGAGCTAACTACAGAGAGCTGTCTGAAGGATTAATCAGCACCGTCCACTAGGCTGCCCAGCCAATTTCATAGCAGCAAGTCTTAATTCAAAGTCTTAATTCACATCCACTCCATTTGTTGGGATTATGTAGCTTAATCAGAATGATGACTGTGTTCAGTGCATAGTGTGTGAGAAACCCAGTGTAAACTGAGCAGTATTTCCATTATCCTTTTACTTCAACAAATGAAAGAATTTCGGACTTATCGGTCTATATGTCTTGACTTTATTATTGCGCATCATTTGAAAGGAGGTGGTATGTGTGTAAGTGTATATAACATCTATATTACACACACATTATATTCATTCATTGATATATAGAAAACTTAGGAATACTTCTTAGTACCAATTTAGAAAAATATTTTTGGCACAAATGTTGGACTACTAAAAAGTATGAATGTGTACAGTACTCAATAAAATAAAGTACTGCAGTAATGTGGCGTTGCATGGAGTTGATCTTTAGCAATTCTGAGGATTATAGAAGCCCAGGTTGCTCTGATAGCGGCCTTTAGCTCTGCGTTGTAGGTTCTGGTGTCTCGAACCTTCTTCTTCACAATAACCCATCGATTCTCCATGGGCTTTAGGTTGGGCTTAGTTTAGGCTTAGTTTGCTGGCCAATCAAGCATTGGAAATTGTCAGCAGTATTAGTACTGTTTGCAGTGTGTACTGCTGTAATTTATACAAACAGAGCCCGACTAAGCATTGAGTGCTGTACATGTTCATACTTTTTAGTAGTCCAATATTTCTATGTTAAAAATCTTTTTTATTGGTCTTAAGTAATAGTCAAATTTTCTGTAATACTAAATTGTGGGTTTTTATTAGATGAAAAGCCATAAATAATCAAAATCAGTAGAAATGAAAACCTGTATCAGTCTGTGTATTATTATGTTAATGTACTATATATGTACTATATATATGAAAAAAACTCTCAGGTAGGTTTCTTTATTATTCCGTCCACACTTAAAGACACACACACATAAAAGTCAGGATTAGCGAGGGCTTTAAGAAGATCTCTGATGCTTAAATAAATAATTCCTGTCATCTCTGTGCTAATGAGGTACTTTATAGATGTGCCTGTGCTCCAAACACTGAAAGTGCTACAAACTTCTTCCTGTTTTCTCCAGCGGCAGTGGAGAGCATCTTTAGCCAACAGGTTCAATAAAACATATCGCTTGTCTGATCATTGTTTCTCACTGTGCATTTTCTCGATCTAGCTTTCTTAGCGCCCGTCTTCTTCCTTCGCATGGTGACATCAGCCCATTGCTGTCTCCAGTTTGCTCAAGCAGCTACTGTGAAATGTTAATCACAACTTTAATTTGTACTGCATTAGCATTTTGATTAACTCGCCAGGCTCGCCGCTGCACTCAAGGTGCTTTTTACTCATAGTTACTGAGGAAATGACTTTTTGATTAATTAAGTTTGTTAGTGCAGCTGAGCTCAGAAAACTTTAACCTTATGTTGAAGGCGAGAGCAGCAGACCAAAGAGTCAGTCCGAGCGGTAGATTTACCTGAAATTTCATGGAGTCTTTTTACGTTTTTGATGAAACAAATATATGCTTTGAAATGTTTACACAATATACATATTTAAATAAATGTTTCTTTACATCTATCTCCTGACTGTTCTACAGTTAGTTATGTAAAAATGGCTATGTTCTCTCAGTCTGTTGGGTGACAATTTTTCTGTCTTGTTTCTGTAGGCCATGTTGGACGTTGTGGCGAATGAGGGTTGGCTTGTATCTTCTTTAAGCATCTGTAACCTGGTGCAGATGATTGTTCAGGCTAGGTGGCTTAACGACTCCTCTCTGCTCACCCTGCCTCACGTAAACCAGCGGAACCTTTACCTGTTCAGGTGTGTACACTATAGACGCTTAACCTTGGGCGTTATTGAGCAAACCAGGTGTTGTTTATGTAAGCATGCCCAAAAGCTTGTATTTTTTAGCTGTATTTTGCTAAGCTGTCATTGTCCTCTTTTAAGACAAACTCTATCATCCTGCTATTTAAAACATCCACATGTTGAGAGTTAAGAGCACAATTCCGTCGATATGCCTCACTGTTGTGTTTGTTTGCGCCACGCTTACGATGATGCCGCGACAGCACAAAACAAACGCCATGAATAATCCCGCCCACACTAAAACGCTACTAAACTGTAGTGCAAACATAAACTGAGCCGAGCCGTGCCGAGTCGTACCATGCAGTGGAAAAGCCCTACTTGTCTCCTGTTTTCATAGATCTAAAACCAAGGTCCTAAATTCAAATTCGATTACGAAAATACAAACCGCTTATATGTGTTTTTCCTTATGAAACAACCAGTTCGATCTTGTTTTCAATTCTTAAGAATCGAGTGTCAAGTATCTTTTATTGTTTTGTTTTGTATTTTTTTTATAACTGTATGTAGCCGATGCAGTACACAATAAAATACAACATAATTTCTCCAGGACCCTGGTGCTACATAAAACTACAGAGAAACATGAAACAAATAACAACACAGAGCTAAGAACTAGGGAATAAACTGTTTAAAAATAATCTAGATCCTTGGTGGTTGGGCAAGAGATTAAAAATACAAAAAAAAATAAATTACAGCCCTGACGGGAATCAGACTCGGAAGGGAATCCATCTTTTTTTGGGTGAAATCAGAGAGTTTGATTAAAATGTTTTACAAAATTTTCAGCTGTGTACTATCATTTAATACAGTGCTCAGATTGTTGAATAGAGGATCAGGGAGTTTGTATTGTGGTCCGAGTTCTTTGACTTGAAACAAAGACAGTCTTCAAGATTACAGCAGCAGTTATTATTTATAACTCGGTTTTACTGTCTTCATATTCGTATACATTTTGTAGATTCCCTAGCTAACTTTTTTTTGCATTAAAACAAGCTTGTTTTGAAGCAGTGATTTTTAGTATTTAGCTGTTGGTTATACTTTTCATGTGTGAGAGAGTGACAGTTTGCATGCAGACTGCAGTATTCTGAGACAGGGTGCCTCTCACCTGTGGGGCTTTGATTAGAGCTCAGTCACATGATGTTCTACCTAATCCATCTACCACCTCCGTTCAAACTCTGCAAACACTATTAGCATTGCTTATCTGCAGGCGTTGTCCTCTGGATGGCCTCAAACACAGCCTCATTGCAGCTTTTCCCTAGCACAGACAAAGCTGTGGCTGCCGCCGGATTTTCCTTTACATGTAGAATTCGTTTCAGTGTGGTTGCGTCCCGTCGTGAGGTGTAATTTGGTGGAAAGACAATAAAAATGGTAAAAAGAGGATAAGGAAAGGCTGGATGTCCTGCCATGCTGAGACAGCAGGAGAAGCTCAAGTCAGCTATTACAATGGGCATGAAGACGATTATGTGACTGCCTTTTTACTCCACACTGTTACAGCACGAAATGGAACTCCAGAAGTGGGAAAGGTGGGATCAGAGGTTATCAAGGCCCAATCGACGGGCTTCCTGAGCTCGTCGCAGCCTGTGATGGAAGAGAGGAGATCTTTACAGCCATGGTGAAGGAGGAGTTTGAGCCCCAGCAAATCACTCAGGTAACACACTTTTACACACACGACAAAACTCAAAAATTTGTTCAGAACGGGGTTTTATTGTCAGTGAAATAATGGGCAGTATTTTGAGTAATTGACCGATTGTGTCTCTTGTAACGCTTAGAATAGCGCACATACACTCACACACAAACGTGATTTGCAGAAAGCAGCAGACGGTCACGGTGGTCTCAGGTAGCACCAGGATCCCCAATTACCTCCCAAATGAGAGGGTTTAGCGCTCCAATCTAAGTGCTAATTGCGACGGTAATGAGAGCGTCCGGGCAGAGCGGCGAGCCCAGCGCCCGTTCCCCATCAGTATTCCAGCCGCCCCCACCTTCCACAACAGACCCCCAGCAGCCCCAGCCCTGCTAATTAAATAAGCACATGCGCCGCCGCGTTCTCGTCTCATTCGCTGAGGAAATATAATCCTCGCACAAATAGCTTTGGCAGGGTGAATCTGTTCTGCCCCCCCCCCCTTTCATGGCTCTAATACTCCTGGAGCTGCAGCATCCGAGCTCTGTCATTCTCCATCAGTCTGTCACTCATTCACGCACTGCACATGTTCTTAATATTTTATTATACCATTCCTTCCTCATGTTGGTGCTAGCATGAGCACATAAAGCAGGGCTGACAAGAATGTGATAGATTTTTTTAATACTTTGTGGCATGCACTTGTTTATAATGTACATGGAAATATATTAGAGGTTTTTTTTACTTCAATAGAAACTGTAGCTCATGTGTCTGCAGGCCGACATTCCACTTCCGGAATCTTGTCAGAAAATAACCCTCTTATTCAAAGCAGAGGGTTTTTTCACACTTAAGCAATTCTTCAGTGTTTATAGTTAGTAATTTAATAATAAACAATTGTTAATAAAACACCTCTGTCCTGTAGTCTTTGACTGTAAATCAAAGCTTCTACTCGCTTTGAGAGGTGTTTAAAAAAATTACATATATATATATATACACACACACACACACACACGTCATATAGTATATATTTGAAAAGGGTTTACATCAACACATCAACAGTTTCTTAATCGATTGAAACTACGTAGATTGTCTTCCACTGAAGTCCCTGTCGATTAACAGATTTTACAGAAACAGGAGCATTAATATAAACCTGTAATTTGTATTTGCCGGCACGGCTCACAGAGCTGCTGTTATAAAAAAATGTTTTGCCCCTTCTGACCAGTCGGATTGGAGAATTTTAACAGCAGGGTGATTTAAACTTTATCATCCTTATTTATCCCTGATTGTCTCTCTCCCTCTGTTAGACATGGGCTTTTTTAAGTCACTTGCCCTGTGCTGGAGGTCAGATTGAGTGTGAAGGGCTGGTGGGAAGGATGTCAAGAACAGACTGAGCGTGCTCTGTCCACCAGTGTAACCAGCATCAGGGAGCAGAGCAGCTGGCTACCGGTACACGCTGACCAGGAATATGTGCTACAAGTGTCCTTGCAGCGGCTCAATGCAGGCCGACAGAGAGTAAGAACACACACCCACACACCGTTTCAGCGTCCAGTACAGGGCTAACAATTACAAGGTTCCCCACACCACCTCAGCACTGAAATATGTGTCAATATTCTAACCATCATTATTCTATTTTGTCATATATTAGTAGGTCGAGTTATTAGGTCTAGTTTAAAACAGTCATGTGTCACAAATGGAGAGAATAATGTATAGGTAGAGAGCGCCTACATGAACACATGCCATCCCACAGCCTGGCATCATGTTGTTTATCCGTTTGATCGCATTAGCCTATTTGTTTTCTTACAGATTTCTATTACAATAACATGTCTAGCTGTAGCCATCATTCCCAGCTCAGTGAGAAATATAATCCAGCACATGAAGGCATGATGGGATTGGATGTCATTCCATCTGTTAGGAAAGGTTTAGAGCAGTGATTTCCAAGCCCTGATTTAGATGCTTTTGGTTGTTTGGTGTTAAATGTCAGTCTGAAGCAGTTTGCCTGACTGAGTTTTGTGAATGCTCACAGAGGAAGCAGGACAGCAGGGCACTGGCCCCCTGTTTCCCCAAGCCCAAAGACGAGGGCTGGTTCCTGGTGCTGGGCGAGGTAGACAAGAGGGAGCTTCTAGCGGTCAAACGAGTGGGCTATGTCCGCAACCGGAATGTGACGTCGGTGGCCTTCTACACACCTGAGCAGACCGGGAAGTGAGTAAACTCGCACATCTTCAAAGCTGTAGCTCTTATTTAGCAGCATGTTTAAATAATTCCCCTGTGTGTGCCGTAGGTGTATCTACACACTCTACCTGATGAGCGACAGTTACCTGGGCTTGGATCAGCAGTACGACATCCACCTGAATGTAATTCCTGCCAGCATCGCTGCTCAAGTCAACTCTGAAGTCACTGACAGTATGAGCGGAATGGACTTGATGTGACCTTTTTATCCAGTGATGCACCACACATACCGGTAGTCTATATGTTTGTGTGTGAGGCTGGTGCAGTCAAAAACAGTCCAGGTGTTCCTAAACAGGATGCTGTTAAAGATCAGCACATGTGTAACATGTGTCAGGCGGTGATGGAAGTGGCCTTGAAAAAGGAATAGATCTGAATAAGTCTAATTGGTAATAAGATGCTAATAAGTGGGATCAGAACGCTTGCTTAGTTGACAAGAGTGTGTGAAGTGTGCAGGCTCGGAGAAGCTGGAGAGAACTTGCTTAAGCTGAAGGTTAGGAATTCTCTGCAGGTGTGTGAAACATGCTCTTCTGTGTAAGCCAGACTGTCCCATCTGGTTTGTGAAATTCCTCTCTCTCTCTCTCTCTTTCTCTCTTTCACCCTGCCCCCCACCTGCACCAGAAAGCCTCAGGGATATACAGGTGCCAAAGTTTACACTCAGTCATGGAGAAAATAATTTATTTTAGTTTAAAAAATTGATTCAGAAATTTACACATATGTGTTTGTGTTTTGGGTGGGTTTTTTTTTCAAAGCTACTAAACAAATCTCATATATTTTTTTTTTTAAGTCGTACATTTTAAGTCGTTTGTTTGCCTTCAGGAAAAATAAAAGGATGTTATTGGAGATAAATGTGTTTGATGGTCTTTTTTGACTTATTCTCAATTGCTTTTCAAAATAACACACTGAGCACATGTTCATATGGTTTCACTTGTTTTTTTTTCCTCATGTACAGTCATTTTTGTGTTAGTTGTGCGTTGGTTGGAATGTTGATATGAAGTGGATAGAGCATGTTTTATTACACACGGTTAAAAACTTTCCCATTATCCTCCCGCTCTGTTGGGCAGTATTTTTACAGCATGTAATTCCTGACCATGTTTATATCACCGTAAATCTTTTTTTTTTTTTTTTTTTTTTCTTCAGATTTGTGTTGTTTTACGTTTGTCATTTAACAGTTGTCAGAATCCACAGTAAATACTGTCATTTTTGTTTTTATTAATTATTGCTTAATTAATGATTTATTTGTTATAAGAAAATTAGGAATAATATAACTTTAACTCACATGTCCTTCATATTGTTTTCACTGTTATACAACGACATAACCTATTAGTCACATCAAGAGTAGATAAACATGTTTATTTATATATAACACTTTATTCTGAATAATAACAATAATAATAATAATAATGAAGACAGTAAACGAGTTTGTCTTATTTATAGAGGACATTTCTGAAGACTGACTGATGTTCTGAATTGTAAATAGTGTTTAGATGATCTGGTTTATTTATAATTACATTATTACGCTATTGGACGCGGTGTTTTGGTGTCTTTTTGTAATTAACGCAAATGCAACCGGCTCGTTACGCGTTTTGCTTAAAAACTCGAATCATTTAATTCCTGGCACGTGTTTTTTTTTGTTGTTTTTTTTTGTTTTTTTTTTTTTTTTTTTTTTGCTGTCTGTCTAGACGATAATATGTTTCGAATCTTTTCTGAATACCACCATATTTCGGACTATTTTTTCACTTGTTCTCTTTCTCCGCCGACGCCGTTTAATTAGCAGTAAATTCGGGCTTTAGGAAAAGGTGAAAGCGGCTCGGTGCGCTTCGTGCTCAGCGCGCTTCCGCTCTCATTTCCTGAGCTCGCGCCCTGCAGGTGATTTCCTATTAAATGAGTGTTCCGTATCGAAAGCGCACATAGCGCGCGGGTTAGGAGGAAAAGGAAGCTCCAGTTTATCCACATAATCACTGCATCCGAGCCGAGCATCAAACACCACCACTGTGGATATGAGGAGAAATACTCCGGCGCGTTTCTATAAGAACGAATATATCACTTTATATATATTTAAATAGAATGGGTATTTATTTATAGTGCAGCTTTTAGGCATGGAAATTAAACTAAATTTCAATTTTGAAGCTCCAACAGATGTTTTTAAGCCAGGATATTAATTGTACAATGTGGCCTCTACACGCTTTATAGGACTACCGGGAATTTTATTCTAATTAATCTACCGTAAATATTCTAATTTATAAGTTATATTTTTGGGTTTTGGTTTTTTTTACAGTTAATTATGCTGCATATAATTATTGATTTTAATGGACTTTAAAGAAACCGCGTGCTTGTTACGAGTTTGTAAAATATGGAACTGGAAGAACAATTCATTCGTAACCAAACCTAAAAATAGTT
Organism: Bagarius yarrelli; assembly: GCA_005784505.1. Classification (NCBI taxonomy): domain Eukaryota; kingdom Metazoa; phylum Chordata; class Actinopteri; order Siluriformes; family Sisoridae; genus Bagarius; species Bagarius yarrelli. Next base: position 4,606,800 of record VCAZ01000010.1, on the reverse strand, counting down.
AATTAATTTGATAGAATTTATCCGTTTGTATGTCGTTCTAAATTAAAGCGTCTGCTAAATGACGGTAATGTAAATATAAAGATTTATAAAATAAACAAGTCTTTTTTTTTAACATATAAATGTGTTAACATCCTAAACAAGTTTATATCAGAAGAAGACAGTCACGTTCATATTTTTAACCAATTTTATTCATTAAAAACTAATTTGAATTAAAAAAATACCCTTGTATAAAAAAAATTATTATTGTTTTATCCATGTCAAATTCCCTGTGTTATAATTGGCTTAATCGACTATAAGATATTTTTACATCCAGCTTTTGCACTCGTTGTTCCATGTTATTATCTGTAAGGGTCAAAGGGTTAGCATCTCTCCCAAATCCACATTTCACTCCTACCGTCAAGATACGACTGTCCAATAGGAACGCGTGTTCGGGCGCCAGTTGGCCAATGACAGCAGGGGCGGCAGCAAGACCACAGTGGAGGCGGAGCTTTCCTAAGACTCAACTAGAGAGTTTAGAATAGTGCATGAAAGCAAACTAAAGACACTCGCATCCTTTCTCCAGAAATCCGTGGATAAAAATTCTGTCCTTTTCCCTGTATTTGCTGTGGAATTGCTCGCTGTGCCGCCGGGAGACTCCAGGAGTCTGGATTGTTCTTTTTCTGAGGATGGTACAATCGGGAGCGAGAACATGTTAAAGTTTGGTTTGTGATGCAAAGGTGAAGATGCATGTTTTACTTTCTCAGTCGTGTGTGTGTTATTTCAGTGCCTGGCTTGTGCTTTAACTGTGTTTTCTAAATAATGTGTTACTATGAAGTTAATCGGTAACACTCCTCCCTCTAGGATCAGTATTCACTGTCCAGATCTATTAGAATGGCCATGCTTAGTTTTGCTTTCTTTAACCCAATGACACTTTGGTAAAATGGTACTGATCTGCTGTGTTGTTGCAGGTTCTGCAGTCTGGATGTTCTACCTGTAAGAAGAAGTGCAGGGCCGCGCTGGATTTGGCGCAACGAGCTGTTCAATGCGGATAAACCTCAGCAAAGCTTGCACTCGTTTTATTCACCATGATGTCTCAGTGTCACCCTGTTGTGCTTGTGAGACACCCCGAAATCTCTAGACATTTTGTTGGGAAACGTTAAGGGATGTGTGCGATTGACGCGCTCCATCTGAGAGAAGGCCAGCTCCAGTTCCAGCTCCAGACTCAGTGTCCCAGTGACCTGATGATGATCAAACTCCACTGAACTGAAGAGTGTGTAGCGTGTTTGCGTGTGAGTGATTATTATTATTTTATTTTTTTTGCTCTTGGTTCCTGGAAGTGCGATCCATCCAAACGCTGGCGGGGTGTCGAGCACCGTGCAGTTCTGAAGATAATGAAAGAGAAATCGAAAAATGCGGCCCGGACTCGGCGGGAGAAAGAGAACAGTGAGTTTTATGAGCTGGCCAAGCTGCTGCCGCTGCCCTCCGCCATCACATCCCAGCTCGATAAAGCGTCCATCATCCGCCTGACCACCAGCTACCTGAAGATGAGACTGGTGTTTCCTGAAGGTTAGACGATAATAACCATCTAACACATCCTAAACATTTAACTAACATTTTACTGATTATTATTATAGTATTATTATTATTATTATTATTGTTATTATTATAGTAATATTATCATTATAGTAATATTATTTTTATTTATTTATTATTATTATTATTATTTTGTTGACGATGACGTCTGTTTAAAATTGATCTATCTATCTATCTATCTATCTATCTATCTATCTCTATCTATCTATCTATCTATCTATCTATGGAGATATATAGATTTATCAGAATCTGCTATGTTCCTAATTTTGGGACTAAATACTACACAATATTAATATATAAAAATAATTTTCGCATTGTTTTCCAATTATTATATGTGTTTTAATTAGCTTAATAGCAATGTGTCATATTTATCATTTTAGCAGCATCACTTTTTTCCCGTCAGGTTATGGAATAAATGTATGATAAAAGCGGTCATTTTATCCCTTCTTAAATGTTCTTAATGAATTATGGTTATTGTCTATTTTCCTGGGGGGTTTTTTATACTTGGGGCAGATTTTGCACTTAAATAAGTGACTGCTTGAGCGGCTATTGTGTGTATATAGATGTAGTCTTTTCAGAGTCAGGCAGGCGTGGAGCAGCTAAAGGGATTAGTCAATCTTCTCCTTCAGCTTTCCGGCGTGAGTGAAGGAGCGCCGCGCCAATTAGCGCTGATTTTCTCCAGCACATGCCGCTGTGCACAACACTTCCATCAGCATCATCATCAGCAGCAGCAGCAGCAGCAGTCACGGGCTTTAGAGCTGTCCAGAGCTGTAAAAGTGTGTTAGAGTGCTCAGGTCTGCCCCTCACAGCGCTCATGCTTCCAGGAGTCGCATATCAAAGTGAAATGTTAGTCTGGAGGCGGCTTTTGATAGTGGATCTAGTAGAGCAATGTCGAGACGTCGGGGTTGCTGTTGATCCTTAATACTTTTACATACAGGTGGAGAAACACAGGGCATGAAAATCTGAAGCGATCATTAATCCGCAGGAAAGGTTTAGGGTTAAATGCGTATATAGTTTTGACAGACTAAACTCTGGTACTGGAGGTATAATATAATGTCCACAAGGATTTAGGAGCAATTGTACAATAGTGCGCATTTGTTGAAGTTTAAGTATCTTGGGTAGTTTGTGTAGATTCATACAAAATCTCAGCTTGATTAAATGTTCAGGTTTTTGCTGGAAGCTCCACAGGTTTTTGTGTGGAGTGTTTGAAAAGCAGGTTTGGATGTTGACGCAGGTTTTCTCCTGAGACTGTGCGCACAGTTGACGCAACACACGCGCTGCAGGGAAAACTATATTGACGGTGATTGTAAGTGATTAATATTTAATATTAGCGCTGATGTGACAGGCGACCGGACAGTTGCGCTTGGTACAGAGATTGGAAGGTTGGAGGTGAAGAGTGTGGAGTGTGTGAGCATGCTGTCCTCCCGCTCACAGTGAAAAGCTTTATTAGTGGTGCAGATATGGACAGAAAAAGAACATGTGCTTTATCCATCATTTTGTTGCCATCCTCTGGCTCCTCGCTGTGCTGTGTGCAGTGTGCAGTGCGGTGTGCTGTGTGCGGTGTGTTGTGTGCGGTGTGTTGTGTGTTTGCTCAGCTCGGGGTCAGTGTAACAGCACACTGCTAGTAGCGGGGGCAGCGGTGTTCAGCGCTGTCGCGGAACATAAAAGTTTATTCAAAAACCAACTAAAGTGTGAGGTTTTTACTCACGTTATTTACGGCCTGCTGGGGAAACCTACCCTAGCTGTCATGCCCACTAGTCTGGATAAACTGCATTAACTAAACAACAGGCATTAAAAAATGCAAAAGTAAAAGCTCATTTAATAAATAAATAAAAGTGTAAATATTGTACTTTTTTTTATCATTATATATTATTCATTATCAGTATTTCTTATTACAAACAAATAGAACACTACTGGCACTAAAATAAAATAATAATAGTAATAATAATAATGTATTGCCTTCTGTATAAAATGCTCTATATAAATACGCTTGAAATCTTATTGGTGTTTGTAGTATTGATTAGTTTAATAGTTATTTTTAGTAGTAATCTGAATGTAGTTATAGCCGTGCATAACGGAATCCGAACCAAATTGTTCAGAAAGCTGGCTTATTATTATTACTATTTATTCTTATTACTGTTGTTATTATTCTTATTATTATTATTATTATTATTATTATTATTATTATTATTATTATTGTTATTGTTATTATTATGTTATTGTTATTGTTATTATTATTATTCTTCTTATTATTATTACTGTTATTATTATTCTGTTATTATTATTTTATTATTATTATTATTATTATTATGTTATTATTATTATTTATTATATTATTATTATTATTATGTTATTATTTTATTATTATTATTACGTTATTATTTGTACTGATTATTGTTGTTAATATTGTTGTCATTATTGTTATTATTAATAATGTTGTTGTTGTTGTTATTATTGTTAATGTTGTTGTTGTTATTATTATTAGTTTATATCGAATATATTAAGATAATGCAGATATTTATGCAGATATTTATTAATGCAGACATGTCTTGCCAATGGAGAGGCATGTTATCCATGAGTTTTGCGGGTTGTGTTGGTGATGTGGTCAGTGTTGTTGGAAAGTCTCCAGTGTAAATGTCGGAGGTAAAGATGGAGGTGATTTTGTCGCCCTGCCCGCAGTTGAAAGCTTTCTTCTGAGCGCTTCAGTGGATTTACTCTTTTTATCAGAACAAACGAGCGCTTTTGTTTGAAAGCCGATTAGCTCGCTAGAAACTCTTCAAGTCGCGGGATCTCATTTCTCCTGCTTCACAAAGTTCATATCGTAATTATCCTAAACTCCAGATTAGTTTCCCTGCGGTAGGTCAAATGCAAAAACCCTTCCACAAACGCCCACCACTTCCTTTCCCAGCTGCTTATAGAATATAACCTACAAATCTTTTATCGGAATCTAAATACCACGTGACCTCCCAAATAATTTCATTATACTGTTCGTCTGACTTCTGCGTTATTACTGTTATTATCATTATCATTATTAGCATTTATTTATTTATTTGTTTTTTTGTTTTTTTTTAATGATTGGAGTCTGTTAACTTGTGCATCGATAAATGTGTTGGACTGATGTTAATACGCAGCTGAAGAGCTGAAGTGTGATGCTGGAGTTCAGAAGTGAATGAGGATGTGCAGACCGTGTGTGTGTGTGTGTGTGTGTGTGTGTGAGTTGTGCTTCAGCTATGATTTGGTTTGTGTTGTGTAAACCCGAAGTGTATATTTGGTTAATATTAAAATGGGAGTCGGAGCTTTGCAGTGATCCTTGTTTGTTTAGTCCGATTTGCATTTCAATAGGGGATTGCGTCAGAACTGAGAGCAGCCTGCAGCTCCGCACTGCTCTTAGCATGTTCTGTCCTCTCACTGCATCTGCAGCTCACTGACAGCTGGCCTGCATGTTTAATCCTGCATTACTCAGTTTCCTCCACACTAGAATGACAACGCATTTAGAAACGAGACTGTCTAAAAGCTGATCACATTCGATAGCCAATAGCAGAAAAAAGAAAAAAAATAATAAAAATGGAAATAAAAATAATAAAGCACTGACTGAAATAATACTAATCATTGTAATGTATTTGTTGTCCAGGTTTGGGGGAATCATGGGGCCACGTGAGCAGAGCCAGCTCTCTGGACAATGTGGGCCGCGAGCTCGGATCTCATTTACTACAGGTATGACTACAATTATATTACTACCAATAATCACTGTTAACAACACTACTACTACTTCTAATAATAATAATAACAACAACAACAATGAAATAATAATAAAAACAACGATTTATTGAATTATTATTATTACTACTACTATTATAAGTATATTAAATTTATATTATTATTATTATTATTATTATTATCATAAATAATAATAATAATAATAATAATAATAACATCGCACATTTATATTCTAATATCAGTTGTATAGTTTATTTGTGGTTAATCGGATAAATGTTCTTGGCTTCTTTTGTTTCTTTCTATTTATTTATTTTCGTCGCACGAATTCATATTTTATTGTTTAAGCCATTTTTTTTAGTTTAATCGTTAAAAATGATGTGTTTAATGCTGGAAATGAAATAACCGAGTCTCGCAGTTGTGTAAATACTTTGTAAACTGTAAGCAGTTATTAACTGATATTAAAGGGTTTTTTTTATTATCGATTTAAAACAAACAAACCCGCTGTTTATTTAGGGTTTTTATTGGTTTACACGTTTGACGTTTCATTAATCCAATAAACTCCAGTACATTTTATCCACATGCTTCTATAAATACTCATGCGTGTCTTTCTTTCTTTCTGTTTCAGACTTTGGACGGCTTTATTTTTGTAGTCGCTCCAGATGGAAAGATTATGTATATTTCTGAGACTGCTTCTGTGCATTTAGGCCTGTCCCAGGTAAAGTGCATGCCACCATTATCTTTGCCCCTGTTTACTACCTGTGTCGTTGCCCCTTGCGATGATCGTGTAGCTGAAATGGTGTTGAACAGAATGACAGAGGGTTATTTTAACAGGTAGAGCTGACGGGCAACAGTATTTATGAGTACATCCACCCCGCTGATCATGACGAGATGACTGCAGTGCTCACCGCGCACCAGCCTTACCATTCTCACTTCGTACAGGGTATACACACACACACACACACACACACACACACACACACACACTCTACATTACACAAGCATGAATACGAGCTCCAATTTATTCTCTTTATCTCTTATTGTTTGTTTTATTTAGAGTATGAGATGGAGCGCTCTTTCTTTTTGAGAATGAAATGCGTTCTGGCCAAAAGAAACGCGGGGCTGACATGCGGCGGCTATAAGGTGGGAAGATGTGATCGAATTTCTTTTTGTCCTGTAGACGATTTGCTAAAAGCATAACAATAAAAATGTAGTGTAGTTTGGTTTTTTTTAATCACGTGCAATTATTAAATCGTTTAATGTGATTAGCCACTAAATATCTGCTAATTAATTAATAATAATTTACACATTCATAATATTTTTAAGAACTTCCTTCCTTCCTTCTTCTTTCTTTCTTTCTTTCTTTCTTTCTTTCTTTTTCTTCCTTCCTTTCTTTCTTTCTTTCTTTCTTTCTTTCTTTCTTTCTTTCTTTCTTTCTTTCTTTCTTTCTTTCTTTCTTTCTTTCTTTCTTTCAAGAATGCTGTATAAAGCACTAACAATGTTTCTAATATATAGGGCACATGTGTTTCATTGCTTGTATCTAATATGTTTATATTTGTGTACATTGTTCTATCATTTTTTCCTCTTTTAATTTATGAAGGTGATTCACTGCAGTGGTTACCTAAAAATCCGTCAGTACAGCTTAGACATGTCTCTGTTTGATGGCTGCTATCAGAATGTGGGGCTGGTCGCAGTGGGTCACTCATTGCCTCCCAGTGCAGTGACGGAGATTAAGCTGCACAGCAACATGTTCATGTTCAGAGCCAGTCTGGATATGAAGCTCATCTTCCTCGACTCCAGGTAGTCTTCCTCCTCATTCTCTGTAGGCTATAGGATAGATTGGGTTATAATGTATGGTACCAGGCACATTAGTAAAACCCCTGTGTATGGATTAATGAATATATGTATGCATGTGTGTGCATGTGGGTATGTAAATTATTATTTTTGTTCTACTATAAACATGCATATGCACCTGTTATTTTGTGCAACATGCTTGTTTGCATGTTAGGTTTATATTTGCACAAATTTTCTTTGTGTGTGTGTGTGTGTAGGTAGCTGTGTGTGTGCACAGGTGTTTGTGTGCACATTGGCAATGTAATTATTCTTCTCTATGTTGGTTTGCTAGGGTGGCAGAGCTTACTGGCTATGAGCCACAGGATTTAATAGAGAAGACTCTTTACCATCACGTCCACAGCTGTGACACCTTTCACCTACGCTGTGCTCACCACTTGTGTGAGTTAGCTTTGTTTTTGCTCATTCCTCTGGTTATCATCCTCTTTTGACATGACCATCGCACCGTAGCCACCGGAATAATCATAACACTATTACTTACCATGAATACATCACTTCACTTCACATTTAATGTGCTATTAATACTGTATGTAAATGTTTCACATCCCTAAAGACAGAGTTTTACATTGATTGTTAATCCATGCATTTATTAAATATTAAAAAACTCCAGCACAATTTACTGTTAATACAGTTAACTTTAACTTTATAGTTATTTTATTTTAATACAGTTTATAGAGAATGCGACATATTTTTGTATTTATTGTATTTTCCTTCATGTAAAAAAACCTTTTTTTGGTACAGTTCATATCACACAGATAAGCAAAAGGTTATTGGCTTATTGTTTATGCAGATCGTAACAGTGCTGGTTTAAATATATATATACTGCATGTCATTAATAGAAGTATGTAATTTATTCACCTGGGAGTTTAATAGTGTTCCTTTTTTAATTTAAATCTAAGACAACTTTGCTATTTACAGTGAGACGCTGATAAACACAATAAAGTTGACTGTTAAAACATTCGTGATATCAAAGCAAATTACTGCTGATCAAATGTAGATAATGAATACATGGTCCTGGGTGGGGATGTGATGTAGATTCTTCAAAATCAAAACTATGTTAGCTCAACCCACATCGGAATGTAACAGCATTTTAGCAATAAATAAATGTTTTGCCTTTCATGTGAGATGTGTTTCTCTGTATGCCTGCAGTGCTGGTGAAGGGTCAGGTCACTACCAAATACTACAGGTTTTTGGCTAAGGAAGGTGGCTGGGTGTGGGTGCAGAGCTATGCAACCATTGTACACAACAGCAGATCCTCCAGACCGCACTGTATTGTCAGTGTCAACTATGTCCTCACGTGAGTAAGAGCTTTATTATTTATTTCTTCATTTCTGTGTTTTTTTTATTTATCAGATCAATCGTTCTGGATGATGTCTATCAGATTGTGTTTGGTCTGAACCCTATTTATGAAGCAATCATGATAAAGATGTCAGGCAGGTTGACATGCATCTAATACAGCTGTACTATTTAAATGGTAGTAAGGAACTAATAAAAAGAGTATTCTTGCAGCTGAAATCGATTTTTTTAATAGTTATAAATAGTGCCAAAGATAATTATGATTTATTTGGTTCTGTTAGGCGACTGGAATAGTGTGTATCTTATACATCATTTCTAAATAATGAATTAAAATTAAATCAGAATGTAATTCCTGATTATGGTGTAAAATAAATTCACAGCTTGAATGATTTTATCTGACAATTGAATCACAGTTTAAATGTTGGCTGAATGAGTAGCAATAATAAGGAAGTAAAAAAAAATGAATTATTTCGGTGAATACATATAAAAATATATTTATTAAATCCTCACCATTTGCACATACAAATCACAATGTGCAGATCGAAAATTAAAACACCCATTTTAATAAAATATTTATGAATCATTAAAATAAAATAAAATAAATACTGTAATATGTAAATTGTGTTTTTTTGCAAATCCCTAAAAGCCTAATTTAACTAATAAAGTAATAATCAAGCATTTTTACAACCTACATTTCTTTAGTGACAATAAAAAATAAGGTTTATTTTAAGGTTTATGGATTTACTGGGAGGTTGTTTATTCGATAAGCCTAGTGCTTTACCATCCTGTTCTCCCAGCTAACTCCTACAATTACATCCATGTATAGTGAACATGATGCTGACCCTAGTAACCCCAGACGTGCTCTTGCTTCTGCTCAGCTAATCGCACTGTGCACCGCTCTGAAACATGTCTCTAGCTTAAAAAATTTGCACAGCGTGCACCTGTCGAGTACCGTAAATGGGCACTTCCGTTTTGTTCGTGTCATTCTGCTTGTGCAACCTTTGGTGGCATGAGAAGCAGAAATTAGTATGCAGAGGCATGTTTATACGCGTCGGAGAAGGTGTGCTGGTCTTTACCCTGGGGGTTACTGCTGCTGTTATTTGAAAGGAACCAGGCTTAATGCAGCCGTAAATCGAAATAAAAAAAACATAAATAACTAAATCATTCCAGGTAAAATTAGAAATTTATACATCTTATTCTAAGAAAAATAAATTCTGGTCATTTTATAATAACTCATGTTTGGTTTTAAATAATAGCAAATAAAAATATCAGTGCAGTGATTATAATATTCATAATATATATATATATATATATATATATATGATAGTATAGCATATATAGGAGAGCAGTTAGGATCGAGCACCGGTTTATGGGAACCTGGCCACGGCTGCTGTAGTGCTTATCTATCAGGTGGGAAATGTGTGTGAAAACACCCCCCTCAGCTGTGGCTCTGTTCACTCCATGAATTATATGGGTGGCTGATTCAAGCCTGATTTATTTGTCATGCATTCGGATGCATTATCACTATTTCCCTGGAACTCTCAGTGAAGAATGAAGCAACTCTGGCTGAAAAGCCATCCGTCATGTTAGGGCTGGGAGAGAGACGGCTGTACAGATGACTGAATCGAAGTTTTGTGTGTCTACTCACATCCAGAAAGTCTAATGGATGCCCTGCGGTCAGCTGACATGCATGACTTAGCTCTCATTTAGCCTGCCTGATGCAGATGTGAATGGAAAAAAAAGCCTCCGTGAAGCAAAAGAGGTGCCGCATGCTCATGCTAATACGTGAAGCTGAGATCAGCTTCACACCGCTCCCTCAGCTCAAAGTCATAAAAAGAAGTGTTTATGAGGCTTAATTAAAAGGCTGTAAAGATGATGAGAGTTTATAGCACACAGCTTGTTAAGTGTGTTGCTAAGAGTTCTCTTCCTCCCTGTTATGACACGGGTGGGTTTGATCCACTGTACTGTGTTCTTAGAGTTTTAAAAAAAGGGAATGAAGGTATAGACACCTGCTCCCTATCTGACCCTGCTGTGTCTGTGTCTGCATGTGTGTGTGTGTCTCATAATTGCAAACCTAATCTCTGTTCATGGTGAAATAAGGTGAATGTGTCTGGCCTTTTATCCCATCTTATCAGAATGTCTGCTTGTTCACTGCAGAATAAAGTGTAAAAAAGTGTGTGTGTGTGTGTGTGTGTGTATGTTTAGAAAATAAAGTGTTATTTAAAAAAAAACAAGATTTTAAAATACTACAGTATCTACAGCACAAATAATTATGAAAATGAAAACTCTTTACAAGGATTGTGTATATAATCCTTGTATATATTATATACACAATACACAAACACATCCTTGTGTATATGTGTGTGTTTATATACTGGTTTGTACCAAATGTCACCACAAGGATGGGAATCTATCTGGTCTAGTGGTTTCCTTGAGGCTCTTTTGGTAAGAGTTAGATTGAATGCAGTGAATAAATTGCTGTAATTATTTTAGTGGTAGGTCCCCACAAGGATAGTATGACGTGTGTGTGTGTGTGTCTGTAAGTAAACACCACTGAGTCTGCTCAGCTTCTATTTGGCTTGGCTTCTGTCTCCAACCTGTAACCTCAGCTATAGATTCCTGTTTACCCAGTGACTCTGACTCAGATTAAGATCATTTCAGAAGAATACATACTTATGTGTGTGTGTGTGTGTCCCTGTATGACCTGATGTTTGGCTGACATGTTTTGGACTCTCCAGACACTTTTCTTGGTTTTGAAAGTTGAATCATCACAGGAAAGAAAAATCCATACGGCTCTTTACTCAGAAATCAATTTCCATTTCCTTGTGGAGGATCTGCGTGTGAGCTCGGTTTAGCCAGGCATAGCTCTTAATCTCAGTACGTATTTGAACGGAGACGCTTCCCTTCTGTCATGTGTTTGTAAAAGCCTCGCTTCAGTCTGCAGGAGAAACAATGGCTTCTAACTGTACCGCCTCCTTTCCTACGCATACACACTGTTTCCCTGCTGCTTACACTTTTTACATCGGGCTCTTCTAAATGAGCAACTGCATCTTAATTACCAAACAGATGCATTTAAAGCGTTAGAATAAAAAGCCCTAGTACACAAACACACCAGAGACACACTTATACAAACAGCCGTATACTACTCGGCTAGAGAGCTTGTCTTTGTGCAATGAAAGTATTGATTTAAAGCCTGCTGAGTGTAATACTTGTTGGACTTAAACTTTAGATTTCTCTCAACAGGGAAACGGAGTACAAAGGTCTACAGCTGTCCTTAGACCAAGCAGCATCCAGCAAACCATCGTTCACCTACAGTAGCCCATCTAACCCGGTCAGCGACAGCAGGAAGGCCAGTAAAAGCAGAGTGTCTCGCACCAAACCCAAAACCCGTCTCTCTCCCTACCCACACGTGAGTGTGTTATTCCATGTGCTTTACCTACTGGAAGTGTATATATGGTTTGAATTCTATATCCAGAAACAATGGCTGATTGATGTCTGTGTGTTTTTGTGCAGTACCCAGGCTTCCATGCTGAGCGTTCCGAGTCTGATCAGGACAGCAGTCCATGGGGTGGGAGTCCAATGACTGACTCTGCCTCGCCGCAGCTGTTGGAGCAGAGTGAAAGCATGGACGCGTCCTGTGTGTACCGGCAGTTCCCAGAGCCCCGTTCTCTGTGCTACAGTCTGCCTCTGTCTGAGGAGCATCACACATCCAGCGATCATCAAGGACACAGTCATTCGCAGACCTGTGAGCGGGGCCGCTGTGAGGCTGGCAGATATTTTCTGGGGACCCCACAGACTGGGCGCGAGGCTTGGTGGGGTGCCGCCCGCTCACTCCTGCCTCTACCCAAGTCTCCACCTGAGAATGGAGATGGCTATGAGTGCGCCATGCCCCACATCACATCCATCCACAGCCTACAGGGTAAGTCACATTTTGAGTATTGACTTGACAAGGATTGTGTTATATTTAATATAAAACTGTAAATACATATTAAGAATGAAAAAGTTGTAGCAACACCAGTACTGTGTGAATAAGCTCAAAGCCTCACGGTCCAACTTTTTGCCCTGGTTTTGCTTGCAGTAAGAGGACACTGGGATGAGGACAGCACAGTCAGCTCTCCAGATACCGGCTCAGCAAGTGACTCGGGCGATCGATACCCCGTTGAGCACTTCCGCTCGAGTCCACAGGAGCCTAGCAAGATCGAGACGCTAATCAGGGCCACACAGCAAATGATAAAGGAGGAGGAGAACCGTTTGCAACTGAGGAAAAGTAGTACCGAGCCAAATGTGGGTTCTGCTAATGGTTTAGCTAAGAGCACTAGTTCCTGCTTCAGTAATGAGTTTTCCCAGTCAATGCTGCAAGGAGTTGTGTGTCGGGGTTCAGCACAGGTGATTAGCCCCACCCCCAGCCCCACCCCTTTGTCTCGTCTCAGCAGCCCTAGCTCTGAGCGTTTGGCTAAGGCCAAAGACTTCCTGCAAACTGAGCTTTCATCCCCGCAGCAGCAACAGCTGGGCCTCGTGGGCTCCTGCGCCATCTCTCCCACCCCTGCAGTTTACCCCTCTCATCCACGCCAGTACCTGGACAAACACGCTGCCTACTCGCTCAGCGGCTACACTCTGGAGCACCTCTATGAGGCGGACAGCTTCAGAGGATACGCGTTAGGCTGCACAAGCTCCTCCCACTACGACATGACCTCTCACCTGCGCATGCAAACCGAGCAAACCACCAGCCATAAAGGAACCTCCGTCATCATCTCTAACAGCAGCTGACGCTTAGACCCCGACTGTGTCTCCCAGACGACACCAAAAGCTTGATAGTTCTGTAGTTTCCTGTTCAGTTATGTTTGTTTGCATTGCCTAGAAGGATTCTAGACCTCAGTATTAAGAGAACTCTATTCATGTTAAAGTACTAATGATTCACTGGAACAATATTTTACAAGAATAGCTGTTGAAGGAAAGTGTCACGCCAAATTAAACTACAGTTGGAAAAAGGAAGTAAATTTATTTTTGATAATTTATTTATCAAAAATTAATTAATGATAAATACAAGTTGAGATTATCTCCACAGACATGTAAGTGCTTCAAATATGTTCTTTATTTGCAATCAGTATTTTTTTTACCTATACAGTGGATTAAATAATTTAATTGTCTATAATGATTCTGGTGATTTGAGTAATGTTAGACTCTTGTGTTTTTTTGTTTTCATTTGAGTTCTTTTGCTCGCATTTACATTCGAGTAAATAAATAATCGTTTTACATACAAGCCACCATCCAAGTATGTAGAGAAAAGCTGAACAAATGTCAAACACATCTGATCCAAATCTAGCAGTAATCAGACCTTATATTAAAGGTTTACGGGAAAGAACGTGTTTATTATTAATGGATTTAGCCACAAGCTTGACCAAATAGCAATTAGATTGTCACTAATACTAAAAGTTCTAAATAATCACCCTGATTAAAATATTTGCCCAGGAAATACATCATTATAACGAATCCTACATATTGAATTAAATATTGATGTTTTAGTGTGTTTCAGAGTATACCAACATTTAATTTGAACAAACAAATCTTTCCTGAATTCACCATGATCTGAACCAAGCCGTGCTCTGCCAATCAGTGAGGCTGTTGATTGAGAATCGCAGGTGCAGTGAATATCAGACTGTCTCTCTGCTCTGCAGTGTATCTAAATGTTTTGATTCCAATGAGCTCAGTTTAATATATTTTACACACACACACATGGCATGGGGAAAATGGTGTGGCTGTAACGGATGAAGCAGGATGAGGAATTTTTTATTGTGAACGTTGAGTGCACGTTGCTGGGATGGATGAGGATGAAGTAGCTACAGTAATAGGAGGTGGGATAAGTCTGGAGGTCTGTGAGATAAACCCTTTGACTGACAGAGACAGAGCTGTCTGAGCCTCAGCTCGTCCGTCTCCTCTGCTCTCAGGCTGCTTTCTGGCTGAGACAAACCGGCTCGCTTTGAGACTGCAGTGTTTTCTTACAGTGAGGAAAATCTGTCTCTAAATTTATTTATGATGTATATAAGCTCAAATATGTTTTGATGCTCAAGTGGCAAATGTATTTATTATGTGAATTAAAAAAATGTTTTCATTTTGGTTTTAAATATAGTTCCATTCAAACCAGAGTGTCCTCTTTAATTGTGTATCTCAAGTTTTTGAATGAATTTTGCACACTCCTGATTTACAGTTACACATTTCTGTCAACCAACACAATCATCACTACATTATTCTACAATATGCATTTTGAAGAAAAGATGCTTGATTTTGATTATGTATGTTAACTAATCTTCTATATTATATTTATTTATAATAAATATTATTCATATGTAATTCTTAAAGCGTTAATTTAGTAATAGTTTGTCCAGTCACATTGTTTGTAATATTTTAGCTATGTGAATATGAATGTTTCTGAATGGTTAGAGTTTAGACAGAACAACAGTCTAGTTTTTCTCACTTAAAAATGAGTAAAGAAATGTTTCATTTATTTTTTTATTGACATACTTAATTACTGTAAATGCTTAAGGTTTACTAGTAATTTTCTAATAAATACTTATTAAATGACTTGTTTATATTTCAGTTTAAGTAAATCAATTTGTACATCTCTTATGTAATTTCGATGCAAAATTGCCTTGCAGCCAAAAATAATAACATTTATAAAAGATAAGATAAATTAAAATAAGTTTTATTTCATATATTGTTAAATTAAAAATATTATAAGCTTGTCATTTATCTTATTTATAGAATAACTGCAGCTTAAGGGTCTGCACTTGCACGTTGTTTGGGGATATTATATAAAATATTAAGTAATAAAAGCGAGGTTTTTTCTCAATTATATAATTAAATACTGCATTATTTTCTTTAGACACAAACAAGCTGTTTATAGGTCATTAAGTAACGTCTGCATTCTGCAGAAAAAAAAAAATTAAATAAAAAAAAAGGTGTTCAGCCTAAAAATAATACCCTTCACTCCATTGTTACATGAAATAATATAGAATGTTTGCTCTAATCATTTTTTGGCAAACAATTTGAAGAGATTCACACCTATTCATTCCAGCTAGAAGTTCAATAAATGTGTTCTGCTCATGTGTGGCTGCTTTTCCAAATAAAAGAACAGATGAAAATCGATAGAAAAGGATCTCCAATTAGTTCTAACTAAACCGAGGATCAGAGAGGTCAACAAAGCTTGGTGGCTTTTCCTCCTGTCCATTGATGGATGTTTACTGTTTGCTGTAGTGATTTTTTTTTTTTTTTTTTTATCAATTCGCGCTTTTCCAGAACGTTATCCCAAAGACATTTCGGAGGTAAACCTCTTCACAGAGGTCTGACTGGTTATTGTTGACTCTGATCTGTTGTAGCCTGTCTGGGTTTTTCCTCCATATTTTCTGTGCGGAGTGAACGGCGTGATGGTAACCAGTGTCGTCCTAACAGATGTGTTGCTAGGCAACTGTGAGTAACACAGACAGACTTAACACACACCTCTGACCTGTTTCCTCTCACAGCTGGTGGAGTGGCTTTCTGCTCTCTGGCTTTTATATCTTATTTTATTCACCTTCAAACATGTCCCGCAATTACTGCTCATTTAAATATAGATGCTGTGCTTCGCTTAGATATAGCAACACATTGAATGTTCTATATTTTCACTTTAATGTTTACTCAGTTGTAGTTTAAATGACTTCTATATCCTGTAGCTACATACGACAAAGAAAGAGCAGAAACAGACACGTCAAATTTTCTATTATTATTTAGCTTTTTAAGGCTTGTGTACATTTAACAACAGCTGCTGTAACTATTTCATGAGCAGGCAAATCTCAATGACCTGAGAAAATGTCTACAGAGAGCCTGACTTAACAACCCTGTCCATATACACTTGTTTTGGAACAACTTGAACGTATTATGTTTTATATGCCATCTCATCAGTTTAATTGAAATTTCCTTTTATGGGATACAACCGTGATTTATTACACACAAGCTCTGAAAATACCCTCACAATAATCCTCTGATCCAGCAGGCTTTCTGGTAGTTAGTGTGGGAAGACATAAAGTCTAAATCTTGCTTTCTGAGACAGAGGGTCATGTTGAAAAGAGTGACCATTAAAAGCGCTGAAGGAAAAAAAGTTTATGCTCTTGGTTATATTTTGCTACAGTAGAGACATGATGGTTTGTCAGCACAACAGATTCCATCTGGGTTTGTGTTATGATAAATATGACATTTATTTTACCCTTTTTTTAAGAATGTGAGCAGATTTAATTCTTTCATGCAAGAATAAAAAGATCCCCATTTTATTATAAAAGAAATCCAGGCAGATTTCTAGCATAGGGTATTATGCCATCTTTCGGTTCAGCCATCTAAACAGATTCGTTTCAGAAAACACCTCCTCCTCCTCCTCCTCCTTCTTCTTCTGATGCCTGGCTGCTTGTATACTAATGCAGATGTTCTGACTGAATGAATCAGGAGATTGTAATCTTGAAGAAGGAATCCACAATAGGAAATTTGTGCACTGTTCCCATCCAGCGCTGTAGGGAAAGGCAGCAATGCGGATCAGCAGCGCGTTAAACCTCTCACTACAGACGCTGTATTCTGTTCCTCTCTCACCTCGGCTAAGCCATGCTGCTTTACAATCACCCTCCACACTCAGTCATCCGTTAAACAAACCTGTAATCATTCACAGAGGGGTTTTAATCAGGACTGTTAGAATGCCTCTTAACACCAGCTTGGTTTTTTTCTCCAATAACAGAGCTAATCTGTCTATATGCATTATTATGCTAGCATGTCATAAAGGTTCCATGTAGGTAAAAATTAAACAGCAGATAGAAACCCATATAATAACCCCTATAATACCAAGACCAGAATATGAGTAAAAGCCAGGAAATCGTTCACACTGATTTAATCCCTTGCAGTTACAAAGCCTTATAATCTCTCTTTCTTGACTTTTAGAAGTGCAAACTGAAATTGGCAACAGCCCAGAGTGACCAAACAGAAGACACACATTTCTGTACTGCCTGAGGGAAAGACAAGAAGGTGCAACTGAAGATTGACTAATCCCATGCTGTTTACCACCAGCCTTAAGAGCACACTGTGTTCCAAAACCAGAGAGTCTCTGTGTCGCACAGTCCAGACAGGTGAACTCCTGCTGTCAATCTTAAAAACATGTGTGTGTGTGTGTTTGTACAGGGGCATCACAATGGGTAAGAGTGGACTGTAGACACTTGGAGCTTTTACAGGAGGAAAAGAGATGAAAAGAGGCCCACAGAGACTGCGCAATGCCTGGAACAGAGAGAGACAGAAGAATGATGTAACTTTGTTCATACTGTATGTTTCTGTTGTGAAAATATAGAGTATGCAGATAAATTAGTAACTAACTTCTTGTTTTGTAGTCAATTACTTACGAGTGAAATTCCTGTCATGTGTGCTATTCTTTCAAAGATAGAAAAACAAAACATGGAACTTATCATGCGCAGGAGCTCCACACAAATATACAAACACACACAACTGTCTAATTGTTATAATAATGTCTTAATTTTTCATGTTTAATTTTTTATTGTCCTAAATTTATTAACTGGAAATGGAATTTTTTTTTTTTTTTTTTTTTTTTTTTTTTTTTACAATTTTTTATTTTTTATCTCTGCTTGATGCTTAACTCCTGAATGGCGACCCCCTGAGCTTCTTAGTTCTACAGTATTGTAGGCTGATAAAAAAAACCTGTGTGTGTTTGTGTGTGTGTTTGTGCGACTTAAATGCTCTTTTTACAGTCCCATTAATCCCTCTGTTCCCAATTTCACGCATGATTTCTGAACAGCTTGTGCCTGGGTGTTATTTCCACAACCCTTTTTCTCTAATTCTGGCTGATCCTGAAACAGAACACCTTTCTTCTCTTCCTGCAGTGTCTGTGTGTGTGGGTATGTGTGTGTGTGTGCTGTTTTGTCTAGCCTCTAGGCTCTGTGTCGCACTGATCGCATCAAAATGAAGCTTAAGTCTGACAGCACAGGTAGAGCCTTGCCTATCTGAGCCTCTGTGGATGAGATGAGGTGAAATGAGACGAGATGAGTGTGATGTTGTTGCTGCAAATACATGCCAGTTACAGAAGACCACTTGCCTCAATCTGAGCCAAATCACGCATGAGTCCTCATCCTCGTGCTCTCATGCAGAAAGCCACCCAAACGCCCAAAGTCCAGAAAGACCATTTAGACACGTGTAGTTTAGTGTGAAGCCAGTCAGTATAAAATATCAGATGGTGTTGCTGTCCTGTTGATGTAGCCAAATTACATCAAACTCAAAGAAAGCTTTGGCACCAGCGCACACACCATATGCAGTACATTCTGTAAAATGTCACTACACACCAATTAACCTCTGCTGTTACAACGAGTTGATGTGTATAAAAGCATCGATTGTGACATTGATGACTCGCTAGTAAAAGCACTGTTGTCTGTCTTGGCTGTTATGCCGGTGCTTGGGTAAGGTCTGGCTGTAAACTTCCTCATGGTGAGAGATCACTTCCTAATTACTATGACATGCTTAAAACATCACGGACTAGGCATATGACCGACTGTAAGAAAAGTCGTCTTTCTCCTTCTGCCCTAAAAACTAATCGATCAAAACATGCCAGAAAATGAACAAAAACATGATCGGGTCAAGCCATTTTCAAAGCTAATTAAAGTTAGCACCGCAGTGTTCCTCAGAGTTAATTTTATACATATGGTAGGCACTGAGATGAGATATATGCCAGATACAGCAGGATCCTTTCTTTAATTTCCATGGTCTCTGTCGGGTCGTGCTTTAATTAACAGAGAAGTGTATATATATATATATATATATATATATATATAGATCTATATATACATATTATATATAATATGGTGCAATCACAGTGATTTTTTTATTATTTTTATTGATATATACTGAAAATGTCTTTGTTTTAAAAGATCAGATTTAACATGCAGTTCTTGGCATCCAGTTACCAGCTAGACATAGACTCCTCCCGTGCTTTGAAATGCTTCTGTGTGGTGTAAACTTATTTCCCCTCTTTAATTTGCTCATTCAAAGCTCTAATTCCAATTTGTTCATTTAAATTTGTGGACCTCTGTTGCGTGTGTTAAGAGGGAGAGGGTGGAGGGGGTCCTTGTGGCCATCTGTCTGTACACACACCATGAGAGCGCAAAAAGTGACAGCAGTCAGAGCTTGTGTCAGAAGAAGGGAGATAGTGGATGACAAAAGTGATAGCAAGAAAGAGAGAGAGAGCAAGTGAGAGAGAGGGAGAGGTTCCTCTTTCTCCCCAACCGAGACAGCCGCTGCTTAGTGTTCACTCAGCACATGGTGGTTCCTTTTTAAAGGCAGGCAACAGATTGGTGCTGAGGGTACCTGGGGGTCATCCCTCGAGTCTTACCAGTACTGGTGGCCTACTACTCCCATTCTTTAACATACAAATTGCTTTTTTGTGTTGGAGAATCTGAGATTAATTGCACACACCATTTGGTGCTTCTTGTTCAAAGCTCTTAGTCTTTTTTCCTCTGCTCCCCTCCCCACCCCACACTTTGATTATGGTTAGAGATTAGCTCTACAGAGATCGCATCACATTAAGAGCTTTTTTTTACTGCCCACCATAGAGACCTTTGTGGTTTACATTTTAATGTCAACAGCGAGTGGATTTCCAACCGGGAGAAACACTTTCCTCTTTTTTTTCCTCTCATCCATTAGAGACTCCAGCCTCCCTGTTCACTTTTAAAATGTTCTCATTTTCTTCTCTTCTGTTAGATAACAAGCTGATTGCTTTCTCCTCCTCTAACCTTTCACAGGGTAACTGTTACATCCAGAAGTCAACAAGCTGTGACTCTAATTCCTTAATTACAGTAGAATTCAATTGATAAAGTGTAGTAATTACATTTACTATAACAAACCAAAGTAATTACATATTATTACAAGTTTGTTAACAGTTGTGTTCAGTTTTTAATTCTGTGATGTTTTGTGAGTTTTAAAAATAGTGTTATTTACATCATTGCATATCTTTAGCAAATTCATACCTTGTATCAGTCTATCTGTTTTTTGGTATTAATAATGGTATTAAATATGTTATTTTACACAGATTAAATGCACAATGCTTCTGCAATGTTTTATAACAAATCTCTCTTTGATATTCAAAGTATACTAATATTTCCTATTTACCTTAAACATTTACAAATATTACAGCTTTTAAACTTGTAAAATTGGTTAAAAATAAAAATAAAAAACACTCCCAAAATTACATACATTTCAAATAATTGCTATATCGATTGTTATAGAGTATATACACTGAATCACATGTCTTGCTCTTGATATACAATCACTAATGAACAACTTTGGTTTAAATGAGGTGAAAAAAGCGATGTTGGATTTAAACCCTGAACCTCAGATATGCTGAACTCTGAACTCTGACCAGTGGACCATTACAGCACTGTAGTAACGTAACTGTTCACGATGTTTAAATCTTTAGCTGAAAACACAGTCTAAAGACACGATAGCATGAACACATCAAATATACTTTGAAACAAACCACAGACACTGCTTAGACAAATGCTGGGAACGCTTGACTAACTTATAAATATAAACTATAAATGTTAAAGAATCTCTTTCCTCTGTGTGAATGGTGAAAAGATTTGTTTAACTTTTCAGGGATTATTTTTGCCTGTGGATGACCTCTGAACTCATTTCTGTGGGATCCGAATTACATTACATTTTACATTTACAGCATTTGGCAGACATACTTATCCAGAGCAATTTCTTAAATCAGTATTGTTAAAAACTGGAATTCAGAACAACAAATTTCAAAATATTCAAAACTATTTTACATGCCACATAATATTCAGTTTTGATAAATGACACTCGTCAATCATTCAAATGTCAGTAAATTAAGTTCTAGTTAGAGTAAAATTAGTACCTCTTAGACATTAAGCTCACTGCCACATGAAGTGTATCATTTTTTCCAAGATGAAGATTTTACTGTTGTTTTTCTTCAGGAATGAACTCTTATCAGCGTGCACTTATGTGCAGTCTTTGTCTAAATACAACTGGCAAATATTTAGCGCTTTGTTCCCCTTTCACATTCAGCAATGTGCTTTGGGTGTGTGAAGAGCTAAGTAATAGTGGGGCTTCTTAAAGAAGACAAACAGGTTTGTTTCAAGTCTATTAAGGTTCTTAGCAGAGCCCTTCCAGATGTGGGCCCATCTGCTCATCTTGCTTTGTTAGCACTGGACAAGAAAGGTAAGACAGAGGAAGTGAGGTGCCCCATGCTGGCCTTGTTTACTCTAACTAGGTCTTTACAGCTGCCTTATTACACACCTGGCAGCCAGCTGAGTATATATGGAGATACACACGCTTAAAAATTAGCCATCACCTCACCTCAACGCACAAAGAGCAAGCAGAAAGTAGCTTTCGTGTTCCATAGTGAACACCTGAAGCAATTTACAAAGACACGTGTAACCATAAAAGTCTAGCCATAAAGGTGTCCTAAACTCACTGACCAACACGTCTCAAAACATATCAGCATTGCAATGGACAAGAACGAGCCTGTTAACGTGCCTGTTATTGGATGTTAATATGTAAAGTTAGGCATTAGTGAGACCAGGAAGTGTGTAAATAGGTTTTACAGCTTGTCCCAAACGTGGGGGTTTATTAACTACATAACCTAAGGTCACCAGCTTTTCTTAGTCCCCAGCAGCAAAATGAGAATAAATCACACTAAATTGAGAGAATCAATTTTGGATTACAAACTAACAACGAAAAGGGTTAAACTGGCCTTGAAGCTAAACTAAGCATATAATCACCTCTATAAGCAAAGTTAAAGCTGACAATTTAGGCAGAAAATAAGTTAAACTCTAGTTCTGGATGAGAACAAAAGGCGAAAGCAGTAGCAAAACAAAAAGACATTGTGGCAGATTTACGTCTGCGGTGACACTACGAACCCCCACCTGCGTAAACACTATTCCCATGATACTGCTTACTGTGCTAACAAAAGCATGCAATCTTCAAATCCCCTCTAACCGCCTTCAGCCAAAAGGGTTTTCTCCCTTACATTTTCTATAGGTTAATTAGGAAATACATCATGACATGGTATATTTGGCATCATAGTGTTCAGTATTTCCTTAAGGCTAACTTAGTGAAGTTCTCTTGAAAGTTTCTAAAGGCATTAATCGGTGCCAGATATGTTGGTGTGATGGACTTGAGAGGTGTGAAGAGCAAACGGAGGAGGATACAAGAATTTAAAGCTACTTTTATTGGCCCTGATATTTTTGTAGAGTTCAACATGGTGTTAGATTTCTAGTATTCATTTCCTTTAGATGTTTAGATGTTACATGCCTATTAGCATGCCTCATAAACTGGATGGACTCCATGACCTCTCAGTGACATTATTTGTTTTTGAAATACATTGACATTAAAATATCCAGCCTTTAATTTAGGAATAGTCATATCTGAACGTGGTTACTACCAAACTATAGTATGTAATCAATAAACCAGAAATCATAAACGAAAACATGAAAACATCATAGCTTTTTTATAGTTAGGTTGCATGATTATTTTACAGGTTTAATTATGAGTTAAGTATAGATATATAATAATATACTGTTGGAAAATTTGTAATTTATTGTTATCTCCAGTATTTCTTTAATCTGTTTTGTAGCATTCTAGTTAGGTCAAAGGCAACATTCCATGGATGGAGCTAAAACTAGGTTGGTGGGACGGTGATCTTGCCTTAGAGATTGTAGATGATCAGAATTCCCCCACTTGTCAGTATGTGTGCACACTTTGAGAAAAGTGACTTTTGCTGGGAAGGTCATAAGGTGCTGAAAAGGTCATAAGAGGACGTTCAATCCTTCTGAGTTTGACGTGCTGCATTCTAGACAGTATGTCTGCATTGCAGGGAAAACTGATGAGACAGGAGCTGAGGATCACATACTCCTTAGACACACCCACACACACATAGTTTTACATATATAGATGTTTCTGACATATATAGATGAACTGTTTGGATACTTAAACTATTAAACTAAACTAAGGACAAAACATTACATATATATACACACCTGTTTCAGACATAAATGTAAATGCTAATTATCAGTATTTTTGATTATGAAGAACTGTGAGATTGGAAATATTAAGTATTAGGTTTGTAGAATGCTCTGATACATATTCAGACTCATTATTCCCAATCATTTTGGTACTTTATGCTTTCCATTTCTTGTGCTGTAGATTAACAAATATAATTGATACGGGATTAGCATTGACGTGTAATTATTATATTGGATGTATTTCCCATATTTTATGGTGTTGGACCACTATCTGGGAGATCGGGTTTGATTCCCAGCACCACTAAGTTACCACTGCTGGGCCCCTGAGCAAGGCCCTGAACCAGTACAGTTGTTCAGATGTATAAAAGAAGTAAATGTAAGTCGCTCTGGATAAGGGCATCTGCCAAATGCTGCGATCAAATGACTCTCATTAAAGTATGATTAAAAGTTTAATATCTTAATCGAACAATAAAAACAATAAGAAAACCAACTGTGAGTGTTTGTATGTGCATATTTGGTGGTTGTGCAAGTTTTATTATTTTGCTGGGGACCAAATGCCCTCATGCACATTAGGGTTATGTTTGGGTGGTGCCCATGAAAATCTGACATTTTTTATTATTATATGGTTACTTAGTTGTGGTTGTAGACCTAGCATAAATAATCTTTAATTATTTTGTCAGCACAAGGTCCTTACAAAAAACGTGCAAATATCTGTGTGTGTTTCAATTAGCTACTTGTTGCAGGAGTTAGTTAGAAAACATCCATTTGTGTTAATTATTTGTATTGATCAAAGCTACAGTTGTTATATGTTAGCGAGACATGGGTTTGTCTTACTGCTATGAATAAGTTAAAGTGTTTAGAATATCTTTGTGGAATTCTTAACTGAGAGCAGAGTGATTTAATAGCCAGAGCTTTGTAATAAGTAACTGCTGGTGGCTATGTATCCTTTGAGTGTAGATTGCAGGAGCATTCCATTCCTGACTCCATCACAAGGTCCTTCATTGTCAGCTTTTCCTGGTCCTGCATGGCTTATTGATGTTGGAAGCATATAGTCCAGACCTGTTAGTGACACCCATAATGCCACTCATCTCGTAGACAGCAAAGAACCCCCCCCACACACACACACACACACCGCTACCCCACGAACACCTCACGCCATTGTTTTAGTCCAGCTTCATGCCAGTGTATCAATCTAAACCTCATTCCAGGTGCATTGACTAGCTGTGTCTGCTGTCTGGATCTATTGCCACCTGTAGAGAGGCAGGTCCACTCCTTCCCTGATCTGGAAGCACCCTGTTCAATTGATTCCTCAATCAAGTCAGAACTGATTGCTTCATATCAACATGCTCTTATAACCAACATCAACAAAATGATTGATTCTGAGGTGGAAATAAAAGCCATATTAGTGCTGGGATGGTGAGGCCAAGCCTTATAGGTGCTGGTATAGTAAGGCCAAGCCTTATTAGTGCTGGGATGGTAAGACCAAGCCATTATAGTATTGTACAAAACACAACTGAGGAAAATATTTTGGCAGTTCCAAATAACTTATAACTGTGTTTGATTAATTAAACAGACCCAAACATTTTACATTAGAGTTATAATGGTTTGCAAAAATAAAAATTATTTCTTAATTTTGACTTCAACCCTAGTGTGCAGATATTAGAGTAGATGAGGTTTTTTTTATTTTTAAAAATTAAATTGTTACTTAACAGAAGCACTGCTGCTTTGCTTTTACGGTTTCTGTAGTTTGGAACTGCTGAGATCTTTTATTTTTTACTATCACAGCACTTTCTTAAATTTTTTTTTCTATTGAGGTAGTGCCATCCAGATTGTCCTCTCTCTTTACACCCAGTGTTGCAGCAAAAGATTTAAATCTATTGTTAGCAGAACCATTCGAATGCAGTTGTTACACGTTTGAAATGTTTTTAATTATCTGGCTTGTAATTTTGTTTTTGGTTACCTTTTAACGTTTATTCTTCAAAAAATATTTACCATGATACAGCTTTAATAATTACTTTAACAGAGATCTAATACTATTATTATAATCCAGGTTTTTGTCCTCTTTTTTTTTTGCTTTGTATTTATCAAGTCAGTTTGTGTTGTGACAGCTAGTTATTAGCATTTAACCAGTTTGTATAATGAAAATTATTGTCATGCTATAGAACATTAGACCTTTGTAATGTTTTACATATTGCCTTCATAAAAAAGTCACCTGTTTACTTTATAAAATTTTACTTTTTTAGTTATAAGAATAAAGTATATTTAAGCTGGGCTTCATCTTTTAACAAATACGTAGCTGTTCTTCGATATATGGACAAGTATAGACAAAAAAAGGTATTTTTATTACCTTTAAACTTATCATTTAGGCTTAATTTATTTTTCTGTTGCAGCCTAATGGATGAATTCATTACTATTGCCTAATTAAGTCTTCATTATTACATCATCCTACACAGAGTCGTTGTCTTTTGTGACTTTTTTTTCTTCTGCATATATAGGAAAGTTTGTATTGTTTTTTTAGTTGACTTTTTTTACCTGTAATGGAGCACTCTTATTTTAGCCCGGCCACTGCTATGAGTGACTTGGCAGATGTAAAGACTATGCACTAGGGTTATTAAAACTAGCGGACTCATTAAACACCGTTATTTATGTTCTGATCTTCTCTCAGGGAGACATATCAAATCACCCAGGCCATGTGACTATCCGTTAATTGCTACCATAATAACAGCTGCATGGTTTACTCAGCCGGGTCAGGGATCTGTGGGATCAGGATGCTTCAGGATCACAATAAAACTGACACTGACATTTTATCAGATCGGTGCTGTATCTAGGGCTGGGTTTTTTCACACATCTAAATCTCAAGTATGCTGCAAGAGGTAGACCATATAAGCTTCTTCTTAGGTTGTATTTCGCTCACATGGATGTACCATGTATCATGACCACCCAAAAGAGAATTATATGATGTACCATGGGAAGGTATCATCCAACCACCCACAAAAGACTGTTATAACGGATGTGTACAAAAAGCTGAATGGGAAGGTCAAATCTCAAATAGTTAATAAGTTAAATATGACATATTTTTTTTGAATGAAATTATCTGGGATGAGCTGAAAATTGCTGAAAAAGTTATTTTATGGTAGTTATAGTTTTGAAGTTAGTTTGAAATGGCCTGGGATTTTTTTTGAGCATGAAAATTACATATTAAATTTATTTAACCTGGCCTTATTTTATGGTAGTCTATCTATATAGACCTACTGGCTGAGGAGATAAAATTCTTTAGCTGAAATAGACCGTTGTATTGTTGTAATATATATACTTGTTGTGTGTTTTTTTACGATTGTTTACACACTAAAATTGAAAATGTAGTGAAAACTTCAGCCCAGATATGCAGAATAAGCACATTCTCAGACTTACACTTTACACACATTTATTAGACAATGAAATAATTTAGCATAATGCCATTTCTTTGCCATTTCAAGGCACTGCTTTTCAAACTACAATGGTGCCCTGACTTTCAACTTTAATTTGTTCCATGACAAGCTCGTAACTTAAATTTCTCGTATGTCAAATCAGTTTTCCCCATTGAAACGAATTGAAATGCCATTGATCTGTTCCGGGTCCTCCAGAAAACACAACAAATTCCACGTTGCTAACGCGTATGTCTGACTAGCTATTGAGTGAGACACGGGGTGCTGGGCGGATGTTAACGTGGTTAACTTTGCAAACTAGCGGTTGGGTGTCTGAAGCTGGCTCGCAACCTGAATTTTACCTCGCAGCTTAAAGCAAAAAATCGTCCTAAAGCTGTGAAAGGCGTGTGTCTCGAACAACGCGTTAGTTGGGACACTCATAAGTCAAGGTACCACTGTATCACTTATATAACCAATTGTACAAATACGTCTCAGGGAAATTTAGACAAACCACCTGAGTAACCACACTACTATCTCAAATGTCCTGGGCCAACGTGGACGAAACATCACAATGTGTGCTACAATCACTCAGAATGGGGTCTTACATCACAAGACAGCCCACATTCTCACATTTTTGGTCATAGTGGCTATAGTGGAGACCCGTGATCTGATTAATGCAGGGTCTGTGCAAGGATGGATTCTCTCTTTAAGAGAGAATCGTTTGACATCGTTTGTGATGTGGATAAAGTTATATGGCCAGATCCAGCTACTATATTGTAGTTGGAATGTTTTGATTTTCAGTGTGAAATACAGGCTTTGAATCATGGATATATTAAATGGCACTTACATTGTGAAGAGAAATGAAGATTTTCATTTTCATGCAGTACTGGGCCTGTGTTTATTTGTTATATTCATGTACTTTAATAATCTCTAAAATAAATCAAACCCAGACTAGATCATTAGGGAATTAGAAATTTTTACAAGTGTTTAAGATTGGGAACAGCAGTGTGTAAATGAAACAAACAGAATAATTTTGTACAAACCTTTTGTGTTTAATGTGGTGTAAAATTGGGTTTTGTGAAATTACCGTGTGTCTATGGGTATGTGTATATTGTGTGTAGTGACAAAATAAGCTTTGTTTTAAAAAATTGTGCTTAGGCAATCAAAAAAACAAC
This sequence comes from Bagarius yarrelli, assembly GCA_005784505.1. Classification (NCBI taxonomy): domain Eukaryota; kingdom Metazoa; phylum Chordata; class Actinopteri; order Siluriformes; family Sisoridae; genus Bagarius; species Bagarius yarrelli. Next base: position 4,578,735 of record VCAZ01000010.1, on the reverse strand, counting down.
AACAACAGCAACAGTAATAATAATAATGAAGATGAATGATTTTTAGGGGAAAAAAAACAATTTTGTTACTGTTAAACATTAGAAGTAGACGTGGACTTACAAATATAATAAAGTTAAAGTCTTTAGAAGTAAATTTCTTTATCGTTGTGAATATCGTGAACTTTATCGAGCCAGTGTCATCTTAGACTGCTAGTTAAAACTGGAGAAGGCTGCGGTTTAGGCACATAGCTGAAGCTTGCTGTTTTGCTTTTATGACCTGCTGATGGTAGAAGTGAGAAGGATGATGAGAGCAGTGGGAACTTGGTACTGTGGGATAGTTCAATTGTCATCGCTCTGGGTGGGCAAGACAGACCCTGTCTGAGTGGACTTAGTCCTAAGACAAAGTAGTCCTTTGTTCGGCATCAAAGGAGACAAACGATGGAGCAGCAGAGAGCTGGTTTTACAGGTCTTAGACTAGTCTCATCAGCCATGGACTAAAAATATAACAGTCGTTAAACTGGAGACATGCTCTTTGTCATTGTTTGATTCCTTCTCCTTTGATGGTTTTTTCTGATTTGGCTATAATACAGAAACAGTAACAGGTGTGTGTGTGTGTGTGTGTGTGTGTGTGTGTGTGTGGATAGGGATATGTTTTCACATCACGGTTTTTGCTTTAAGGGTATTTATTTGGTGCGCACAATAAAAAAACATTTTCCATAAAATGGTCTTAGTAAAACTAAAAGAACCTTAGCTGTGGTTCAAATAAGTTTTAGATGTAAGTGTAGCATAGCATTAATAATTATGTTAGTCGAAGGTCTTCACAATGATAGAAAGATGAGCATGCACACATGTTTGTGTGTGTTAATAAAAACAGACAGACAGGGTGAATGTTTGTCAGTGGGTGTCAGAGAAAAAGATGTTGTGATAAGTGATACGGGAAAGTGAGTGAGTAAATAAATGTCTGTGTGTATTGTCATGGTGGCCTGTCTTATCAGGGTATGTGGGTTTACCTTTTTTAGCTTCTGCAAGGTAGACGGTAAACAAATTTGACCATATAAGCACACAAAGACAATAAAGGTGGAGAAACATGAATACAAATGCAAACAAAGACCTTTGTCACTGACCCACAACCTCTGACCTTTCAACTACCTGACCCTGATTAAAAGCTCTACTGTCTGAGCTTCTTAAACAAAAGTGTTTACGTGTATGTTTAATGCATCATGTCTTGGTTATTTGTTTTTTTCACAGGTGGTAACGCCATATTTTCCTGAACACAGTTAAGAAAATATTGCTGCTCAAACAATAAATATGCCATGCATACTAAAACTAAAAAAAAACCAACAAAAAGTAATAAAATGCAGTCGCATTATGTTTTAATATACATTTTTTATATTCCTAGAACAGCAAATGGTTTCCTGTAAAAAATAGCCCCTATTCATAAAAGGATTCATTTAATATACCAGACACAGACATAAGCCACACATCGCCTGTGTGGAGGCTTACGGGTCTAAAACCTTTGCTGTAGGCAGGTATTATGATGGCAGGAGGCTTACAGTTGAGACTTGTTGTACATCATTACATACACTCTGCATCAGAGTCATGTTACTGTTACACACAGAGGGTGATCTTTGTGCAGACATGCTGGGATCCACTGTCACACTCGAAACTACAGGCCCATTTACAAGCTGTGAGTTATTGCATGGTGGCAGGAAGGACAAACAGAGCAGCGGGGGACTGGACGCCTGATCTGAGTGATCAAGGCATTGGGGGATGAGAAAAGAGTGTGTGGTTAGGAAATGATGATGAACGTCCAGGCTGGGGTGACCTGTGTGTGTGTGTTTGTTTGAAGGGAAGAGCCAGTATAGTCTTGGCACCTCTGACCCTCTACTCCGCTACATCTTTATTTCATGGCTGACAGAGCGCATGCCAACGCCACATATGGAATTCTGCCCGCACCTGATTTATGGCCCTCAGCTGCTCCGGCCACTCCAGCTGCCAGCTGCACATCACATGGAGCGCATAGAGAAGGAAAGAAGGAGTCAAGTAGTGAAAAGGGAGGAGTAGTGGAGGTAAAGGAAGAAGAAGAAGATGATAAGACAGAGATATGTGCGAGAAGGATTATATAAAGTGGGATGTAAACTGAGAAGCAAAGGGATATTCAGATTTATTTTTAAAAAACGCAAAATCTAGAGAGATAGAGACAGAGAGCGACCCCAACGATTAAGAAAGTCATCTAAATGCAGCAGCCATGCTCGCCATTGATCCGATCTCTGCTAGAGAAAGCAAAATGTTTGGCTTATTTTAGCCAATTAGCTGTGAGAGAGCCTATTGTGTGTTCACTATTGAGCAGTGCTCTGCTGAAAGTGCTTATTGTTGGCACGCTCAATGAGGGATCAATGGCATGCCTGTGATTGGATTAGCCAAGTAATCGATTCAGTGCACTAATATATTAACAGGGTAATTACCACTCTCTCTCTCAGCGAGTGTGCAGCACTGTGATGTTATACTGTAGAAGGTACAATCAACACTTACTGCTAAATGCCTGGTATATGTGAGCAAAAGTGCTGAGTTCAAATAAATAAAGAATAATTAATTAATACCTAGTGCATAAAAAAAGTTGTTTAAAGAGAAAATAAACTTTCAAATAGCTATAAATTTCCTCTCTGTACATTCAGAACATATTTTGAATAGAAAAAAGATGGACTGCAGCATCTAAAGCACTAAAGCATCAAAATAGACATTTTAAACAGAGAGACACACACACAGCTTTAATATTTTTTTACAAATGTGTCTGGTCTGGTCTCCAACCCTTTTATTGTTGGAGTTGCATTGTTTATCTCATCAGAAAAATGTATTTATTTTCATATAAATTACCAATCTTTATGTAACTTTTTTGCATATTTGCTTATCAATTGATCCAAACATAAAAAGTCCCAAAAAGTAAAAAAAAAAAAAAAAAAAAAATCCTAAAATTATTTTGCTCCTCCTAAAAATAATTCTAGTAATTTAAATAATCTTCAGAATTATATTTTCTACTTTCTTTGTAAATAAACAGTAGATAGATGTAAATAAATATTGGAAATAGTGGAATTAGGATCATTAAAGATCATCAAAAAATGGCATCACTCAAATCAAGCACAAATCAAATCGAAAGCATGAAGAATGACTTGAAAGCATCACATGTGTGTTTTATAGTCTATAGTAAAAAGTTAACTTTCCCAACAGAGTGATTAACATAGAGAAGTGTATTTTTTTTATTTGTTTAACTTTGCAGTTTCATAATTTAGCAATTTTACCTTACTAAAACTATTTTAGATATTACTCCATACATTAACATTTTATACAGACATTATCAGGGTAAAATATG